>RYFJ01003505.1:0-149164 GCA_003991445.1 Oryza meyeriana var. granulata | reverse complement strand
CAAACAGGTGGATAAATAGTCGTTGCCGAGGGGGCCTTGTGTGGAAGTTGGATTTTGCCGATCGGTCCAGAGATAATAAGTTCAGGAAAATGGTCGCCTAATTGGACAGGGCCTTATCGGGATTAACTCGCCTGTGTGCCTGGTAACGCAATATCATTAGAAGATCTTGACGGGACGGAGTTTGCCAAGCACTTAATGGGAAAATAGCTCAGAATACTACCTAGCGTTTGATCAATTCTAAATCGGATTACGTACAGCCGATTTCGAACAATTAGGAAAGCGAATGCTTTATTATTACGTGCCTAAGACAGCGATATCACTTGATATCGCCTTTAGATCAAACAAGCGGAAAAAAATTATCCGAACTGAGAGAGATGGGTAGCAGAGCGATCGATTACACTTGACAGCAGAAGGTCGTGATCGGCATGTTCCGAAAAATCGATCAAGTTATAAGGGATTTAGGCTTACAAAAAACTCTCGGTATTTCGATTGCGCGCAGACGGCATCTGGATCAATTTCATTGATGGCCGAATCGTCTTCATCCAGAGCCTGGGATGACTTTCAAGCTTTTGCGGACGATGGATGACTTGGCGCACTGCTGCTGCGACTTTGGCTTCCTTGATCTTCGATGGCTTGCGGCAGGCTGAGAGCTGGATTCTGTGCGTTAAGATCCTTGCGAACTTTTTCAAGTTCTCCCAGCAATCGGCTTCCCTTTTTCTTCAGTTGATCTAGCTTGGATTGAAGTTTGTTGAGGGGACAGCTGCTAGGTCATCAGTTCTTCTTGTCTATCTGGGCTGATAGCCGATCGGTTTGGATTCTTGCGGCTAATCTTCTGTTTGCGTCAGCGCGATCGGCTTATGCGCTGTCTAAGCTTGATGCAGTTTAAATCTATGGATTCCAATATGCTCGGGGGTTATGCGTCGACAAGTTCTTCGGGCAATGATGTTCAATATTCTGCGAATCTTGCCCGGATTGGCCGCAATCTTCCGCCTAGCGCGTCAATTGGGGTTTCCAGCCGACTTGAGGATGCTCGTCAGATATTTTCACGTTACGTCGGCTGAAGGATGGTTTGGTCGTTGCGCTCGGTTTGGGGGGGCTCTTTGGGTGGGTGGGGGAATTCTTTCTTATCTAGGTACTTGCCGATGTCAAAGGAGAAACAGATCGGCCTTGGACTGCAAATTAGCATCGGTGAAGGGATCAGCTAGAAAGTTAGGAGCTGCAGTATAGACAAAAGAGTTACCTGAGTAGGAAATCGGCAGCTTGCGCGACATCGTCAGGGGGATGATAGGGTGTTCTCTGGAGGGCCCGATGGTCGCCGAGGAGAGGGCAGTTTCATCGACAGCTGGAGGACTGGTGCAAAGAGTGGGCAGCTAAAGGGGACATCGGCTCAGCGTTTGGAGGGATAGCAGAAGGAGTGTTGAAAATCTGGAGCCGATGACTCGAGCTGAAAGATGGAGCTGGTGAGATAAATGAGGTAGCGGGTAATACATATGTTACGAATTTGGCGCCTACCTGAGGAGATGAGGGAGCGATGTGGGTTCCGTTGTAGGGACGTCTATGCGGGGGCGGGCATGAGCGCGCGTCAGCGCGGGCAAATGCCGGTGCATTAAGTATCTCAGCGGCCGGCCCCGCCTGCGGTGGCTCGCAGTCGGAGGTGGGGAGGGGCGGTGTCGAGTGGATGAGTGTAGTCGGTCGGGGTCCAGGACGGGGAGGGCGTCACCGAGCCAATGATCACTCGCGTGCACAGGTATTATTCTAGTGTCGTGTGAATGCGTGTGGCGTCCGTACGGCCGCTGCAGGGGCATGCATTTCTTTGATGTGCGAAAAAGGGGATGGGGCTCTTGGGGCGTCGGGGGCGATGGGTGAGGGGAGGGCGCGGAGGGTCGGAAGGATGGGACCAAGTCGAAAGGCTGGTATTGGTAACTTGTCAGCGTCGTCCGGCTCGGTATCCTCCGTTGGCAAACGACATCGGCATCGGATTTTCTGGTTTCTTCAGGGAGGGGCGCTTGCGCTAACTTTTTCCTTTTGGTCCCCATCGGCCGAGCTGTGCCTTGAGAAGGCCGATGGAATGGGGCGTCGCTCCTAAGTTCGGCTGCAGCTGATGAGGGTTGGTACAGGAATCGGGCGACCGCTGTTGCTTGTTGACGCTGGGCTCGACGCTGGCCTGCGAAGCAAGGGTCAGGACGATGGGATGATATTTGAAGCTTGCAAGAGTTACCTCGTTGTCGGATTTCAACATAGTGGCGTCCCCACGGCGAGCCATAACAAGTGGGCGACCTAAGCAGAACAGATGTTTTTCATCCGACACCATCTTTTAAAGGCTTGGTTGTTGGCAGTGCAGACGTACACCTCGGTTGGCAGCTGGCCTGCAGGAGGGAGTCTGTCAAAGACCGCAGCCATCATATTCCAAGGCGCTGCTGACCTGCCCGGGCGGAGTTGTCGTGTGAAGAACAGGCGTCGGAGCTGGCCAAGCCGAGTGACGGGGCTGGTTGATGGGTGGTTGAACTCACGCATGGTTGGTTGGCCTAGCGAAAAGCCGGTTGGCAGCCAGGCAAGGACTGATTGGCGATAGGGATATGGTTCTTTTAGATTATCATCGTTCAGAGCTTTGAGTGGATCAAGTTGGAAGGCGCTCGAATGATGATGCGTCATTGTTAAGCCAAACAAGTGCATGCCCTTGGGTAAGCCCATAATACACCCCTTGAACCATGACTACTTCAGCAGGGGAATCTATGCCGCCGGAAAGGGCCGATGCACCCTCTACCATAGAGATGCATCGGCGTAGATGGGGGCTTGATCTTCGGTATCGCTGGGAAGGTTGCTTGAGGAGGAAGTTTCTGGGAGGGCCTTGGAGGTGTAAACATTAGCCAGAGCTGTACGAAGCCACCAAGGACCCCCAAATGGCCGACGGGCTGGTCCGGCGGATAGCTTAGTTGCACCTTGATGAAGCAGTGGTAGGTGGCGCCAAGGAGTTTGTGCCTAACGGAATTTGTTTCCTATCGGAACAAGCATTTCTGTAGGCTTTGCATATTGGTCGTCGGGCGAGGTTGCGCCACAAGACGAACCGGTTCAGCCAAAGTTCAGAAGCGACGTGCTCCTGATCTCAACCGGTCCGTTCCTTTGTTGGAAGAGTATTATTATACCTGGCAGCCGCCGAGTTTTTTTGTTTGAGCGGGGGCAGGCTTGACCGGAGTTTGAAAGGGGTTGATGTAGCTTGATCGTTGTCGGAAGGGTGAGCATGGTCACATCAGCAGAGTGGGGGTCATCGGCCCATGACCGAACAGAAAGGCTTGGAAGCTCAGTACCAGAAGTACGAAAGCGATGCGAAGCAGAGATTCATTCTTTCAATCTGGCCAGGAGAGGTTGATGCAGGCGATGTGAGATTCTCCCTAGTGATCCTCTTTGCAGTCCGTACTCTGATGTACCATCTCTCCATCCGGGGCATCGCTCGGCCAGGACCTTGAAGCTGTGGTCAGTCATGACCACATGCCGAGTCCTTGAGATGCGTTGGGTTCGCACTGATGAAACGGTGGGTCTTCGTCTTGCCCTGGGGCCAATGATGAAAAAGCAGGGGTATCGGCAGCCGGATCAAGTGGGCTCTAAGATGTACAGTAGTAGCAAAGAACACGACGAGAAGCGGATGAAGAAATGGCAAATGGGTTCGTACGATTGCGTTGGGAAAACGTAATCGGGTGAGAAGATTACCTCAGGATTACAGTGCGTTGCCTCGCGCGGAAATAGAGGGTTGCAGGAGTCGACGACGGGAGAGAGAGGTTGCAGTTATTCGTCTAGATTCGCTAGAGCTTTGGTGAGGTGGGAGCTGACGGTGGTGCCCTGTCGGGATGTGAAGGTATAAAAAGGCAAGAGACGGAAGCGTTTTATAAAGGTATGACAGCCGACGGGAATTAGGCCGTTGCACTGTTTCAAACCATTATGGCAGTGGGGCTATCTTGGGCCGGCCTTCGGTATGAGAGAAATGTAAGGCCAAAGATTGAAGAAATTTCGGAATCCTACAAGGAACTCCGAATTGGGGGGCATCGTGTTAACGCCAAACTTGGTAGGACCTTATCATATTCGGTCAGGGCGGTTGCTTCGGATAATGAATTGATCCAAGAAGCGACCGTCTGAGAAGGAGCGTGAAGACGCCGCCGTGGCAGTTAATTACGTATAGTTATTAGGAAAAGGTTTATTTCTTTTAGGAAACCTGACCTCGTGTCCTGTCAGGTCTCGTTTAGCGCTTTCTGTTATAGTAGGCAATCATTATATCGTGTCCTTTAAGGACTCATTGTAACTCGGCGGGTTATATAGTATGCCCGGGGATCTTGTAAATCTTCACAAGGATTCCCAATACAAACTTCGGCGCATCGCCACACCCTTCGACGCGATCCTGCTTCTCGGCCGGGCGCATCGGGTGGTCCGAACTCCTGCGAGAGGTAAGTCTCGTCACACCGACTACCTCAATCGGCTAGACTTCCTCGGCTTAGGTCGATATTCTAGTCGGTTTAGGTATCGGCTTACCACATAATTTACTTTATATCTATGGCGCATTCCATTCAGTTTGACTCTCATAGCTTGATTAGGTATATCACATCACGTTGTTGAGATTGTATCGGACGTTACTGGAGCGATTTATCATCAGTTCGTGCTTGCATCGGTTGGTAGGTCCGACCTATAACTGCTAGTGATAAGTCAGTCCGCTGAGCCGATGCGTTGTGTGGCAGGGCGCTTTATCGGAGTGTTATAGCCGGTTAATTATTTTCATCAGCGATCGCATGTATATCTATCGGCTCATTGGGCCATTTTTTGTTGTCGTCTGTGCTGCCAACGGTTAGGTCCGCTCTACTAGACTGGCGATAATAGCTTTACTCTTAATAGCGAGGTGTTGTCGTGGTGTTCATCGGATGTGCTTGCCGTAAGTTACCTTTAAAGACGACTACATTATTTCATTGTTTTATCCTGTGTTGCTTTCTTAAGCAGTGTCGGCTGCTTATCAATTTATTTTCATTTACGTTATTGCATATTTTTTATTTGTTCCTGCCTGATTATTGTTTAACAATCGGCTAGGAAGGCCGATGGGTTCATCTCTCGCCGATCCAACACAAGTCAAGCAGGTTCCGGGCACAACCCCAGGTAAGGTCCGGCATGAGCCCGGGTAAGGCCATGTATATGGCCCGGTAGCGGACGTAGATCTGGGAGCAAGGGCCCGGGTGCTGGTCATACCTTCATCAACAACACCATACATTTAGACATATCCGCTAGGATCTATTGATTCACTATGTATAACTTGCTTATTTATCTAGCTTTAAGCCGGTTTTTGAATATTTCCTCGATGATCGGCTAGCATGATATTTATTTATATTACTTATTTTCTTGCCGTCATCGGACCTGAGCCGATGTGTAAGTGCTACCAGTGGCTCGGCCATCGGCTGATGAAAGCATGTCTGATCGGCTTCAGCGATTGGCTCATTGGGATCTACATTTTCCTCCTTGTCAATTACAGGGTCAATTGACTGGCACGCCTACGAACCTCAACTTAGGACCTGCACTGGAGTGAAGCAAATCTCCCAGGCCCGCGTGTCACCCAGACGCCGACAAGACCCGGCGATTTCGGCGTCAACAGTACCTGATCGGCCTAAGAGGTCGGACCGAACCGATGCAGCCGTAGACAGAGCAGATACACCTGGGTAAGGGGTGACGAGTCTTACCCTCTCGCAGGAGTTCGGACCTAACCGATGCAGCCCCGCTCGAGAAGCAAGAACCCGTCGAAAGGGTGGCGATGCGCCGAAGTTTATTGATCTGTGTGGATGATTTACAAGCTACCCGGGCACACGTATATATACCCCGAGTTATTACAGTCCTTATAGGACACGGAACAGGACTTTCCTAACTAGAAAAGGAAAACTAACAGACCTGATCGGACAAGAGATCAGGTTTCCTAAAAGATAAAACTATCTAATAGATAAGATAAATAACTGCCATAACGTGGTCTTCACGATTCCTTCTCAAATCCGGTTTCTTCTGGATTAATTTCCTCCGGTTGACATAGCTTCTATCTTTACCGAATCTGATATGAGCCGTGCCAAATTTTGGAATTAACAGAGTAGTATACTACTGGTATATGAGACTCTTCGGTATCATGTCAACCGGAAATATTTTATAGTCTTTTCCGAGTAGTATGTCACTTGGAAATTAGACTCTTCAGCTTCATGTCAACTGCAAAAGGTGTTTATAGTCTTTTCCGAGTAGCGTCCCACTCGGAAGTTAGATCTTCAGCTTCATGTCAGCTAGAAGAATTATCTATAGTCTTTCCTGAGCAGTGCACTACTCAGAAGTTAGACTCTTCAGCGTCATATCGGCTGGAAAGATATTTGCTCATGGTAATTGTTGGCTAAGCATGTAAGCCGAGTACCACTTTATGAAATTTAATCCATTATGTGGTCAGGTGTACTTGAGAAATACCTGCATCCCCAATTTTGATGAAGACCAACTTGTGACCCTTATAAGGATATATCCTCAATACCTGGTGGATAATACAGATACCCGAACACATGTGTTCAGCAATTAGGCCTTCATGAAGCATATCTGTTTACCTCATCGGTTCCTATTGGTAGCACCAGCACCGTGATTTTAACGCAACCAGCGAGCGGCCCACATTGAGCGTGCTACTGTAGAAACTCATATCTTGGTGGCGTACTATTGAATAAGCCGGCCTAAACCGACCTACCCAGTGTAGCCCTATAAAATTGGCATCCCTTACATGTTAGGATGAGTATTTTAGCATCGATAACTGCAATCAGCCAGAGAAATCCTTGTCTGCAAGCCTTTCCGACTTATGTTCTGGATACAGCCTGGTTGCCACAGATGCCTGAGTAGGTATATTGCAGAATCTGCAAAATTGTAACTGAATAAAGTACCCGAATCTCGTAGTATTCGGCTGGCGACCCTCGGGGGGCATACCCAACTCAGCGAAGTTGTACCTGAGCCCCGACTGGCGCCGGAGGTCGGTTGTTAGCCGAATAAGGTACCCGAACCTTGCATTAGCATAGGATTCGGCTAGCGACCCTCATGGGGCGTACCTCACTCAACCAAGTTGTGACCGAATAAGATACTCGAACCTAGCATTAGCGTAGGATTCGGCTGGCGACCCTCATGGGGTGTACCTCACCCAACCGAGTGGTATACGACCCCCGACTAACGCCGGAGGTTGGTTGTTAGCTCATATGGAGCGTAGCCGGGGAAGATGACGTCCCGACTGGTGCAAGTACTCGGTCAGTAGCCCTCATGGAGCATTCCGAGCGTATCTTGGCAAGCCGGTCCAGCCCCCGAGCGTAGGAGATTGGCTCATAGCCCTGAGTTCCTGTCACGCGTATCCGAAACTGGCCCTGCATTATAAACATATCGGATGAGTAGCATCTGATGATGAAAACAATCACCCGAATAATATTTATGTAGTTTACAATATATGTAAATACGTGTTCTTCCTCTTGTTGATATTAATTTCCCCGAGTAGTTGACCCCTTACGTTTAAGCACTCTACCCGACTAGTCATAGCCCCCTAGCGTCGGGAGTTGGCTCATGGCGCTTTCCCAGACACGCATTTTGGGTGACTTGAGTTCGTCTTTCATGGAGCAAAGTTTCACGGATCGGAATTTATGCTACTCGAGTACTTTTGCAATCATTTAAGAGCAAAAATAGAAAAAAGCGCAGCTTGTACACCTATTAGGTGTAAGCGGCTGCGGCATTGGCAAGGCCAAGAGAGGAAATATTTATCAGAAAGTGACTTTACTGTTCAGTATTTGGGAGTGGGGATGCCATCCTTGCATTTAGGCTTTTGAGCCCTCGAGATGTGTCACTTGTTGTTCTGATAATCTCCAGTTGTTGAAGGTTGAAGACGGTTGTGACCGACTGCCACAATGAAACCGTCCGACTTGCGTTTGCGGTGCCCAATCTTAGTCGGGGTCGCATCATCGGTGTCCTTCCGCTCCTTCTGTTAGGGGGCCTTTTCATCATCGATGGCCTCAGCAACAGCGTGGGATGAGTCGGCGTACTTGTTTGCCATGTCGAATAGAGTCTTGACAGAGTTGGGAGGCTTCCGAGTGAATTTGGCGATGAACGAGGTGTCTTTGACTCCTTTTCAAAAGGCGGCGATGACGACCTCGTCCTTGATCTTCGGGATTGAATTCTTCTTTTCAGAGAACCTCTTGATGAAATCATGAAGAGACTCATTCTTCCTTTGATGCAACTGATATAGGTCGTACTCGGAAGATGGCCTCTCGTATGTTCCCTGGAAGTTGGTGATGAAGTGTTCCCGGGGTTCTCCCCAGGAGCTGATTGATCGTTTTGGGAGCCCTGTTAGCCATGTCCTCGCTGGGTCGGCTAGAGCGACTAGGAGGTAGTTAGCCATGGCTTTGTGATCTCCTCCGGCGGCTTGGATTGCCAGAGTGTAGACCGTGAGCCAGGACTTGGGATTGGTCTTGCCGTCATATTTTTCAATGCCTGTAGGCTTGAAACCCGACGGCCAGGCGACCTATTGTAGCTCCTTGGTGAAGGCCGGTACGCCTTCATCTGCATGAGGGCCCTGACTCCGCCTATGACGGCGAAACCGCTCGTGGTGGAGGCCAAAGCGCTCGTTCTCGTCTTCCAATCGGCGTTGTTCATCTTCCTCTCGTTCACGGCGCCGAACGTTGATGTCCTGCCGAAGATCACGTCGTAGTCATCCTCGGAGATCCCGGTTGTCCCGATGGTCATCTAGATGTCAACGCGGCCGTTTGTTGTTGGGGTTGCCGAGTGACGTTTGGCATGACTCTGTGTGCGGTTGACTGGAGCCAGCCGCTCGGCGTCATATTGAGGTGGATGAGACTGCCATTGGGGAAGCAAGTAGTCGACATGAGTGTTTCGCAAGACTGTTGATACTGCTGACATGTGGCAGCGGTGAGCATGGCTTTGATCCTTGCTATAGTCAGGGTGGCCTAGTGATCAGGCTCGAGCTGGAGTGTGTCCAGCAGGGTTGCAGCGGCCATGACGTTCTGTTGTGGCGTGACAAAGATGTCGTGGTCGCCGACTCTAGTCTGGAGGATTTGTTGCTGAGCTGTTCGCCCAGCCCTACGTAGCTCATCGTTGCGAGCATTGCGCTCAGCCTCCTGTTGATGTCGTAGTCGGCGGGCCTCCTCTTCCTGCTACTCACGTAGTCGGCGCACCCCTTGGGAGGAAGTCTCACCCTTGGATGCCATAAAGATCTCGCGGGGCAGTAGGAGACTCGCCAAGCTGTTGTCCGAATTGCTGTCCAACCTGGAATCCAAGTCGGAGTAGTTGATCGGTGTGATCATGACTCCGATCTCTCTAGATCCAATCTGGAATGACTCTGGGCCCTGTCCAAACTGAACCGTAGGACATCGGGTCTGCCGCGTCGGGTGTGGATTGTTGATGTCCGCGGTGTCGCCGAGTCTGCATGGGAGATTGACGACTTCTCCCCTATCTAGTCCGACCCGGGCCAGCTCAAGGCCGAGTCCGAGCCGAACGCCAAAGGGGAGAGTTGTCCCGAGACCCGGGTAGGTGGAAGATTGCCGCAGCAAGTCGACGAGAATCACTACAGCACCGAGTGGGCCGACTGGCGCGGAATTGGCCAGTTTCCCGACAGATTGGATCAAGTCCAAGTTGGCCAGGCTGAGGTCGCCGAATTGGTCAGCGATAAAGTCGAGGCTTCCGAATGTTATCGTGTCTCCGGGGGAGAATTTGTTGCCGTTGATTCCTGTTGTTGGATCCATCGAGCTTGTGGATGTAGATCTCGCCGATGCCCCTACCTGGTGTGCCAACTGTCGATGTTTTACACCGGCAATAAATATATAGGGCTACTCGTCGGACCGAAACTCGGTGGACTGCAAAGGAACACGAAAGGTTTATACTGGTTCAGGCCCTCGATGTGAGGTAATACCCTACGTCTAGTTGTGGTGTATTCCTTTGAGGAAGTATGTTTGCTTCTATGAGCTTGTGCCCTCAGGGGGCGCCCTGCCTCCCCTTATATAATGGGGGACAAGGGTACAAGGTAGGAGTCCCAGCTGAATTACAGCCAAGGGATCTCCTCTTAGAGATATAACTTGCCCGACTAGGACTGTATATTCCTTATCGTATAAGGCAAAGTCTGTCGGGTTCTATCATATCTCTAATTACAAGGTTAGGACCATCCTCTGTCCGAGTGGCCCATATGCTTGTCGTGAGGTACCCGGGGCCCATGGCCTCCACAAATCCCATGTTGGCTAGCTCATCTGCAGCTTCATTGTATTGTCGTAGCACATGTGTAATCTCTAGCCCGTCGAATTTGTTTTCTAGCTTTTGTACCTCCTGGCAATATGCCGCCATGTTGTCGTCAAGACACGTCCAGTCTTTTATGACCTGGTTCACTAGAGTTAAGAATCCCTGCGTACTACCAGTCGGCCGCTGCCGACTGATATGGCGATGCGGAGCCCGTGGATGAGTGCCTCGTACTCGGTGACGTTGTGGGATGCAGGAAAGTGTATCGAAAGGACATATTTTTGTTTCTCTCTGGAGGGTGACATCAGGACGACACCAGCCCTTGATCCGCCTATCCGAAGAGAACCGTCGAAGTACATCATCCAGTATTCTAGCTTGTCTATTGATGTAGCCGTCTATAGCTTTGTCCACTCAGCTATGAAGTCGGCAAGTGCTTGAGACTTGATTGCTGTCCGAGGTTGAAAAGCAATGTCAAACGCCATCAGCTGGAGCACCCATTTAGCAATTCTACCAGTGGCCTCGCGATTGTGCAGGACATCTCCAAGTGGATACAATGTGACAATTGTGACTTGATGCGACTGGAAATAGTGCACCAACTTCCAGACAGTTATGAGTAAACCGTAGAGCAGCTTCTGGACTTGAGGATATCTAATCTTGGAGTTAGCTAGCACTTCGCTGACGAAGTAGACTGGCCTCTGTACTCTTTGTATGTGCCCAGTCTCGGCCTGCTCTACGACCAACACCATCCTGACTACCAGAGAGGTTGCTGCTACATACATCATGAGCGGTTCTTGGGGCATAGGTGATGCCAACAAGGGTGGTGACGTGAGGAACTTCTTGAAGTCTTTGAAGGCTTGCTGGGCTTCTGGCATCCATTAGAAATTGTCGACTTTCTTCAGTAATTTGAAAAAGGGCATGCCTCATTCGCCGAGTCGGGAAACAAATCGGCTAAGTGCCGCCAAGCAGCCAATCAGCTTCTGTAGGTCCTTCTGACTAGTCGGGGGTGCCATGTTCATGATAGCGTTGACTTTCTCTGGATTAGCCTCGACGCCTTGCTGTGAAATGATGAAACCGAGGAATTTTCCCGAAGGTACTCCGAAGACGCACCTCTCCGGGTTCAACTTCATCTTGAATCTCCGAAGGCTTTGAAAAGTTTCTTCTAAGTCGCCGATGAGGTCTTCCTTGACTATGGTCTTGATTACCACGTCATCGACATATGCCTCCACATTGCGCTTGTCGGAGGAGGGAACTCCAACCGCGGGGAGTCTGGGGACCCCCCTTTGAGGTTCGGCCAGGGGAGTTGTTCACAGGACAACTGCGGCGTCGGGACGATGGCACATAAGGGAGGCAGGAGAAGTAGACAGGTTCGGGCCGCGCGGAGGCGTAATACCCTACTCCTGTGTGTGTTTTGCTATGTGGGAGATGAATGTGGGTTGTTCTTACAAGGAGTTCGTGAGGGTGCTCAGGAGCTCGCCCCCACTTGGGAACGAACTCAAAGTCTCTCTAGAAGCTGTACTCGGAGAATGGAACGGGGGTCCTCCTCCTGCTTGGCATGGATCCTCCTTTCATAGTCTAAGGGGAGTCTACAGTGCTAGCTCACATGTGAGGAGAAAGCTTTTCTAGGTATGATATGTCTTGTCATGCACGTCCACCTGCTGAGCCACGCCGGAGTCGGTTCGGGACGTCTTGTTGTCATGTCGCTCGGCTGCTGCGGGCGGCTTGGTCGTAGAGGTGTGACCACGCACGCCATCGCTGCCAGTGTGGAAAACTGAAGCCCTCTCAGTCAAAAGTTCTCTGACCGCGCAAGAAGTGGGCTCACAGGGGGTCATCATGAGAGCCCACGCATGCCCGAGCGGACGACAGGCGCGCCGCGCCCCGTCGTCTCGTCATTAATGCGGGTGGTTGGAGAGTGGGCTCACAGGGGGTCATCATGAGGCCCACGCATGCCCGAGCGGGCGACAGGTGCGCCGCGCCCCGTCGCCTCGTCATTAATGCAGGTAGTTGGAGAGTGGGCTCACAGGGGGTCATCATGAGAGCCCACGCATGCCCGAGCGGGCGACAGGCGCGCCGTGCCCCGTCGCCTCGTCATTCATGCGGGTAGTTGGAACAGTTGGTCAGCTCGAGTCAAGCTCGGGCCCGGGGCAGAGAGCTCGTCAAGCCCTCTGCGCGCACACTGCGCCGAGCTCCTCAAGGACGGAAGCTGTGAGCCCCGGGCTTAGGGAGCGCGCCCCGGGCCCGGGAACGCCACAGTAACGGGTCCTGGGAATGCGTCCCAGGATTGAGCCAGTGGGTCCTGGGACCGGGGCCCGAGACCGTGGTTTTCAGGAACCGAGCGGCGAGACCCGGGGCCCGGGAATGTCCAATAATGTGCCCCGGGAAGTCCTAGTAGTGTTCTCGAGGACATGCCCCCGGGACCGAGGAGGTGGCTCCCGGGACCGGGGGGCGAGGCCCGGTGCCGGGAAGGTCCCAGGGACGCGAGGGCCGAGGAGGTGGCTCCCAGGACCGGGGGCGACGCCCGGGCCCAGGAAGGTCCAGCGATGTGCCCCGGGGGCGTGCCCCGGCATCGAGACTGGCTCCCGGGACCGGGGGGTGGGACCCAGGTCCGGGAATGCCCGCGGGCTACGGGGCCCAGGGTGGATGTGAGCGGTCATCGCAACTCGCCCGGGGAAGGTGCACTCGGGCCCCCGCAGTGCTCGGGCCCTAGGCACTCAGCGGGAGAACGGCCGTAGCCGGCCGCCACTTGTGCAGAATGTGGCCCCTGGAGGGGCTAACGTGGCCAAAGATCCACGCGTCCCCGGGGACTGGGGGCCCCCAGTCCCGTTTCACCGACAGCGCTCGAGTTGAGTGTGAAGACACCGCTGGATGGCGCGTTGATATGTTGCGCTAGCGTTTTTCAATTCGAACGGCATAGTGACATAGCAGTATGCACCGAATGGCGTGATAAAAGAATTCTTTAGGCAATCCTCCTCCTTTATGCTAATTTGATGATATTCTGAGTAACAGTCAAGAAAACTGAGCAACTCACACCCCGCCGTAAAGTCAACCACCTGAACTATCCTGGGTAGACCAAATGGATCCTTGAGGCACACCTTATTTAAGTCGGTATAGTCGACGCACATGCGCTATTTACCGTTCTTCTTCCGGACCAGGACTGGGTTTGCCAGCCAATCCAGGTGATAGACCTCTTTGATGAACCTGGCTACAAGGAGTTTGGTAATCTCCTCTCGAATAGCATCTCTGCGGTCTTGAGCGAAGCGCTGCAGTCGTTGTTTGACTGGTTTGGCGTCCGGCTTGACGTTGAGGGAATGCTCGATCACCTCCATTGGTATCCTAGGCATATCAGATCGTTTCCAAGTAAATATATCCCTGTTCACCTGGAGGAAGGTGACGAACGCATCTTCCTATTTGGGGTCGAGTCTAGTTCTGACAAACACAGTCTTGGTGGGTTCGAAAGGGTCCAATGGGATCTTCTTTGTCTCTAAATCTGCCGAAATTCCCGATTTTGCTGCTTTCTGATGGCAACGGGGTGCTGTTAACACCAAAATTTGGTACGGTTCGTTATCATGTTCGGTTAAGGAAAGAGGCTATATCAGCCGATGGAAGCTAATCCAGAAAAGCCTGAATTTGGAAAGGAATCGTGAAGACCACGGCATGGCAGTTAACTATTTTATCTATAAATTAGGTAGCTTTAATAATTTTTAGGAAACCTGATCTCGTGCCCGATCAGGGCTTGTTGTTTTTCCTTTTATAGTTAGAAAACTCCTGTTTCGTATCCGATCAGGACTGTATCAACTCGAGGTATAAATATGTATGCCCGTGGACCGTGTAAACTATCTCTCAGATCAATACAAATTCGGCGCATCGCCACCCTTTTTGATGGGTTCTTACTTCTTGAGCCGGGCTGCATCGGTTAAGTTCGACCTCCTGCGAGAGGGTAAGTCTCGTTACCCCGGCTACCGTATCGGCTAGGACTTCCTCGGTTAGGTCCGATATTCTAGTCGGTTCACGGTAGTCGGCTTACCACGATATATCTGTTCTGTCTACGGCTGCATCAGTTAGGTTTGATCGCATAGTCCAAGTAGATATATCACATCACGCGTGCATAGATTTATCGGCTTACTGGGTGTAATTTATCATCAGTTTGTGCTGCATCGGTTAGGTCCGACCTACTAAACTGCTAGTGATAAATTATTCCTGTTAGGTTGATAGATTTTATGCAAGCATCTTATCGGGATGTATAGCCGATAAGTTATCCTATTTTACATCATGATTGCATTAGATCTATCGGCTCATCGAGATTCTTTTATCATTATTAATCTGTGCTGCATCAATTAAGTTTGAACTACTAGATTGATAATAATAGATTTATCCTTGTTAAGCCGACGGATGTTTACGCAATGTTTTATCGGAGTGCCTAGCCGATAAGTTATCTGTTATTAAATACAGCCGATTGCATTATCTTTATTTTATGTATTTACATTATCATCGGTTTTCCAGCCGATGCATATGTTTTATCAGCAGTCGGCTAGTATATTATTTCATTATATTATCATCAACTTATCGCAGTTATCTTTTTATGCCATCATCGGCTTCCAGTCGATGTATAAGTGCTACAGTCTATATCGGCTATCGGTCGATGAAACAAGTCCAAATCGGCTTCCAGCCGATTGGCTCACTGGTCTAATATTTTCTCTCCTTGTCAATTGCAGGGTCAAATTGACTGGCACGCCTACGAACCTCAAAATTTAGGACCTGCACTGGAGTTAAGCAAATCTCCCAGGCCATCGCTTGTCTAGTGCATCAAACCATATCATCGGCTCGTTCCCAACGCTGCCGGTGATTTTCGGTGTCAACAGGTGCCCGATCTTCCGTTAGGTAAGGATAATTCTCGATTTGGTGGAGAATCGACACTCACGATCCGGCTTCTGATCACCAAGACCTGAACCCTGCAATCGCTGCACCACGTCTCCTCTCGTTATCAACCATACACTGCCCGGTTGACCTCACCACGAAGGCTAATCCCTACATGCGAATCGAAGAACACAAGCAAGAACAAGAAAGATTGCAACTCACTTGTAGATGAATGATTATACTCTCGAAGTTAGGGTCTTACAAACCGATAAACGGCGAAACTGTTCATAGATAGATTAATCTAAGCAAAACCCACCTTTAAACAACGACGGCTACTGTATATATAAGAGTTGGGACGTCCTAGGGTTATCCCTAGGGCGCACACCCCTTGAGCTTAGCCCACAACACAATTATAAGGCCCAAGGCCCAAGGCCCAAAACATACTTGGACTGGAAGAGGTACGTGTCTTATTTCGATGATTCCGGACAGCTCAGGAGGAATTTTGATGTGTGACCAAAACCATCTGAAAGTAGACTCTATAAGCTTTCCAACAAGTACTCATGGGCCCCGAAAGTCCTTCTAGATCAGCGGCTAGGTCCGTTTGAAGTTGATGCTGTTAGGAGGCCCGAATCCGAATCCAAAACGTGCAGAACTTCATCTCTTGCCTTCTATGGACCAAAAGTGACGTGGTGATGTAGGAGTAGACTTGGGTAAGGTCTTGGTTTGATCCCCAATCAACTTCTTTGATCATCCATACGTTCCTTGCGCTCGGCCTCTTTCCCTTCACCCAAGCAAGTATCTCTACAAATGAAAATACACAAAACTCATGGTGCAGTAACGGCTGTTCAAATATATAACGCATAAATCTTATGTAGAAAACATGCACCTTTGGTTGATGAATACATAAAGTTGCTAGGGTCATATCTGAGCTAGTGATGTCCTCATCACTTTCCTTGCCTGAACTTGATCGTCCTCAATTGCTGGTGTTGCAGCTAGTCGGATATTGTTTCGTCTGACTATTGCCTCTTATGACTGGGCCAACTCGCAGCTCTCCTTGTCACAGGTGAAGGCTTACTTAACATCACTGCGCAAGGAAAGTACTCCTACTAGTACTGGCATCTTGAGGACCATGTATGTGTAATGGGGCACCACCATAAACTTGGCTAGTGCTGGTCGTCCGAGTATGGCGTGATACACGGTCTCGAAGTCGGCAACCTTGAAGCAGATGTCCGCAGTATGGAAATTCTCTCGCGTGCCAAAAGTAGCTGGCAGAGTGATCTCTCCGAGTGGAGTGGAAGAGAGGCTAGGGATTACCCCATGGAAGGGAGCAGTACTCGGCTGTAGCTCGGATCGAGGGATCTTCATCTCGTCGAGCGTTTTGGCAAACAATATGTTGAGAGCGCTCCCTCCATCGATGTGAACCTTCCTCAGCTTGATACTCCTGATGACCGGATCCAGGATGAGTAGATAACGCCCTGGATGCATGACTCAGTCGAGGTGATCGTGATTGCCATCTCTCACCAGCGCAGATATTGGTGGGTGTCTGTCGAGACCGAGTTGACTTCTTCGAGTTGTTAGCTTTTGTTTTCTCTTGGACTCATGTAACGCCTAGAAATTCACCACCAAAATTCTGAACATTCATGTGTATTAAATCCCTGTCCAGGAAAGCCAGGGTACACAATTCCAAGTTGCCATACAGAGTGCGTCTTACAAACAGAATAAAATTATATTACATAAATGCAGCGGTAAAGGAAAGAGTAAGCCGATTAACAACTAGCCAAGCGAAGGCTTCCATTACACAGGCATCTTGATGGCGGATCCAGCCTAGTCCTCTTGACAATCCTCGTCGGACAGGTACTCCACCACTGAGGGGGGTGAAAAAGAGCAAGACTGAGTACCACCCACAGTACTCAACAAATCACACCCACAAAATGCACCATGCACGGGAATCAAAGGTAGGCTAGGGGTTTATTTGCATAAAAGCCTTGGCAAATATTAGTAGTTGGCAAACAGTAAAAATGTTGATTTATTAAGCAATATTAATCCTCTGTTGGTCAATGTTACACCATGTTAACCAGGCCCAACCATCCATCCTATCACTAAAGCAATTTTAAGTCAACTTATTATAATGAGACTAATCACGGTGAGTCTTGACCAATATGCCCATAACCGCGAGCGCGGCTATTTGAATAGTTTTTAACTCTGATCAGAGGTGTACAACTGTACCCACAAGACACAGCCCCACACATGTTCCCGTGCACCGACGTGTCACCACGACACCACGCGAGAGGCTATGACAGGACCGTTCATGCAACCTCTCCCAAACCATCCACACTACGCTGAGGTTGCACCTACCGCCAGGACACCCCATATCAGCCAGGCTACCCCCCTTGCGCCACAATGGATCCGGAAGCCAATCAACCCTACCCCAGGCCGACACAACTCCATCACGCCCATCCTCACCATCAGTGCTTAGGAGAGGGAGAAGAGACGCAACAAGCCCAGCCGTTGCCCACGCTGGCTTGTGAAAAGTACGAGTAATTGCCCAAGGGGTTCCCGCGAACCGCTCCTTATTTGCCATGGGTGCGACCAGCAAAACCATGCACCCACAGCCCACCATTTAGGTCCAATTTTAGTAATTTAATAGTAATATGTCCAATGTTACATTTCCCGACATAGAGTCGAACCATGAATGTAAATGATAATATTTAATTTCCAGGCGAACTAATAGTTTCTAAGCATGGCTAAGCATCCTAAGAATAATATTCTAATCATGGTGTTACCCAGGTGACAAGGAACAACGTTCAACAACTAAGGCATAATCTTATCAATAAAAAGGTCATAATCCATACCACATGAAATAATAAAAATACGCATGTTTATTTAACTAAACAAAACATTTTAGCAACAAGTAGGTACATAATGATCAAGATTACAGTGTGACTTGCCTTGCTCCGGCTCGTTGTACTCGGCTACGACCTCGTAGTACACGGCAGAGTCGACGGCGTCGAATTCTATAGCAAACAACGCACAAACAATTAAAAAAGTACATGTGGACATGGAAACAGGGGCTGAAAGTATTTTTAATGGATTCTTGACATTTTTCTAGATTTAATGAAATTTGAATGGACTTAATCGGAGTTCGTATGAATTAGTTATGAATTTTTAAAGTTTTATATTGATTTTCCATGTAAAATTAATTATTAAACAATTTATTGTGTAATTAAAGGAATTATTGCGTCACTGGACCCCGGGGAACCGGCGTCGACAGGTGGGTCCCACCGGTCAGTGACACGAGGAAGGGCGGCGCATGGTGGACCAAGTCCACCGCGGCCTAGCGGGGAAATGGCCACGTGGCTGCCACACGGCGGCCACGGCGAGCCGATGAGCCAACGCGGCGCCCAGGTGGCACCGACGTGGCAGGGGAGCGGGCGCTCGCAGGGGCACCATGTTGCCGGTCCAGATCTGCCGAAGCAAATCGGATGGCCGAGGCCGAACTAGATAGGATCCCGCCAGTGCGACTGCGCCGCAGCGGAGCGCCCGGTCCAATGGTCGCCGCCGGTGACCATCAGGCACGGCGGAGAGCGGCAAGGAGCAGCAGGCAAGGCGAGGAAGGCGATGGGGTGCTCACCGACGGCTCGCGGCGACTGGAGTGCGGTGAACGACGGCGAACAGAGGGAGTTGGCGGCAGCTGAGGTTCGGGACGCCGACGAAAGGGGTGCTCCGACGAAGATCACTGGCGATTAGGGAATGGACAATGCTCAGGAGGTCCTGGAGAAGATGCGAAAGGGGTTAGGGGAAAGAAAAATTGACCAGGGAGGTGAGGAAATGCCGCCGAAGGCCCACGGCGGAACTCACCGAGGGGGACGACGGAGAGGATGGGTCCCCGATGGGGTAGGGGTCCTCAGATGTGGTGGCCTGGCTTCGCAGGCAAGCGGCGGAGTTGGCGGTGGCGAGTTCGTAGCCTGGTAGTGGCTATAGCGGCGATGGCAGATGACTAGAGATGGCGGTGCACGGCAGCGGCTCGGGTTTGCGGCGTAAAAGGGGTTTGGGGGCTCAGCAGGCTTCGGCGTTTGAGGGAAAAGAAAGAGGAGAGGATGGCGAAGGTTCTTAAGAGCTTGGGCGGGGGAGATCGTGGCTACAACGGCCCAATTTTGCACGGGATTGAAGGCAGCGGCCACGGCGTCGTGTCCGTGATTCTTGCACGAGAGTGGGTGAGGGAGCTGGAGATCGTGGGAGAATGGGCGGGGACCGAGTCCGCGCCGTCTGGACCGAGGGCGGGCGCGCGGGGAGACGGGACGAGGCGCGGATCGAATGGCGGAGGGAAAATTCCCCTCCGCTTGATTCGGACTGAGGAAGACAAAGATGTTGATAGGCGGGCCTAGCTTATCAGCGGAAGAGCGAGCAAGCGAGGTGGGCAAGAGTCTGACGGGCGGGCCCCACGGGTCAGCGAGAGAGAAGGCGAGGCGAGCGACTGACAGGTGGGCCCAAGGGAGAGGCGCGGTGTGCGCGGACAGTGCGTGTAGGCCGGCACAGTGCTGGGCCGTCGGCCCAGTGGGAGGGAAAAGAAAAAAAGAGAAAAAGGGAGGAAAAAAGGAAAAAGGATTTTCCAATGAGATTTTAATTCCAATATTGGTTTTTGATTTATTAAAAATACTTCCAATGCTCTAAAATTTTCAATAAAAATCCTGTTAATGTACTTTGGCAAGAGGAATATAAGAAAAATATTCCCTGCCACGATAATTTATTATTTTGTATTTTCACATTTAATTAATTCATTTGGCCAATTTAAATTATTTTTCTTGGGACATTTTCTTAGGTATATTTTGTGTGGCTATATTTAAGGGGGAAATTCAGGGTGTGACAACTCGTATGCAGACAGCCCTCCGAAAATGTGATTGAGCTCAGCCTGGGGATCTTGGTAGTCGCCGGCTGGGTCCAAATCTGGCTTGTCCTTGTCTTTGGCATCGCCAGACGCTAAAGTTTGCTCTGAAGTGAACTTCTTGAGCATGAAGCAGTTCTTAGTCGCTTCCTTCCCCTTTTGGGTGAAAAGGGCATGGCCCGTTCATGACTTTCTGGTAGTCGTACGTCCTTGAGGTTCACGGCCGACTGCGCTTCACGGCTGCCATGACGTTGTCCGACTTGCGCTTGCAGTTGCCGAACTTAGTCGGGGCTGCGTCATTTGTGTCTTTCTTGTCCTTCCGTCGGGGCTCCTTCTTGTCGTCCAGGGCCTCAACGACCACATCGGCCGAATCAGCGTATTTGTTGGCCATATCAAATAGAGTTTTGACAGAAGTCAGAGGCTTCCGAGTGAACTTGGTGATGAATGGGGTGTCCTTAACTCCCATGCAAAAGGCGGCAATGATGACCTCATCCTTGATCTTTGAGATCGAGTTCCTCTTCTTAGAAAACATCTTGATGAAATCGTGCAGAGACTTATTCTTTCTTTGATGGCATTGATATAAGTCGTACTCGGAAGAAGGTCTCTCATATGTTCCTTGGAAATTTGTGTTGAAGCATTCTCGGAGTTCTCCCCAGGAGCCGATTGACTACCTAGAAAGTCCTGTTAGCCATGTCCTCGCCGAGTCAGCGAGAGCGACCGGGAGGTAATTAGCCATGGCTTTGTGGTCACCTCAGGCTGCGCGGATCGCCAAAGTGTAAACTGTGAGCCAGGACTCAGGATTGGTCTTCCCATCGCATTTTTCAATTCCAGTCGGCTTGAAGACGGCTAGTCGACTTGTTGTAGCTCATGGGTGAACGTCGGTACTCTGTCGTCCAGGTGAGGGCTCCAACTCCGATTGTGGTGATAAAACCGTTCATGGTGGAGGCTGAAGCGCTCGTTCTCGTCCTCCAGTCGGCGGCGCTCATCTTCCTCGCATTCCTATCGTCGAGCATTGATGTCTTGCCGGAGATCGCTCCATAGTCGACCCCGGATGTCCCGGTTATCACAGTGGTCATCCTGCTGTGGCCGCCATCGGTCATCTTTTTGATTGCCGAGTGACGTATGGCGCTATTCCGAGCGTGGCTGACTGGAGCCAGTCACCTGGCGTCGTGCTGAGGCGGATGTGATCGCCACATCCGAAGCCGTCCTGTTGGACGGTATGAGTGTGTCTCCTGACTGTTGCTGCTGCTGGCATGCTACAGCAATAATCATGGCCTTGATCCTTGCAATCGTCGGGGTGGCCTGGTGAACAGGCCCGAACTATAGAGTGTCCAATAAGGTGGCAGCGGCCACGACGTTCTGTTGTGGGGTTATAAAGACGTCATGGCCGACTTGGGTTTGGAGGATCTCCTATTGAGCAGTGCGCCCAACCTTGCGTAGATTGTTGTAGATGTCGTGCTTCTTCCTCCTGTTGTTCACGCAGTCAGCGAGCCTCCTTCTCTTGCTGATCGCGTAGTCGGCGTGCATCTTGAGTGAGGGTTAAGCCCTCGGACGCCATGAAGATTTCATGTGGTGAAGAAAGCTCGCCGAACTACTGTCCGACTGAGAATCGGAATCAAAGTAGTTGAGGGGGGTAATTACGACTCCAACCTCCCTAGATCTAATCTCGAGCAGCTCTAGGCCATATCCGAGTCAAACTCCAGGGGATCGGGTCTGCTGCATTATATGTTGATTGAAGTTATCCTCGGCATTGCCGAGTCTGAATGAGAGGTTGATGTTCTCTTCCTCTCTTAGCCCAAAATCGGTCGGCTCGAGGTCGAGTCCGAGTCTAACACGGAAAGAAAGAGTTGTCCCTAGACTCGGGCATCTTGGGGATCACCATAGCATGTCTTTGAAGATTGCTGCAACATTGAGAATGCGACTGGCGTGGAGTCGGCTTGGGTCTGCCAATTAGATCAAATCGAGTAGGATAGGTGAGGTCGCCGAACTTGTCGGAATAAGTCGAGGCTTATGAGGCTAATCGTCTGCCCGAGGAAGAACTTGACACCATCAACTCTAGTGATTGAATCCATCAAGCTTGTCGAAGATGAACTCATCGATGCCCTACCTGGCATGCCAACTGTCGATGCTTTAATATCGCAATAATAATATGAGGCTACCGTAAGACCTAAACTTGATAGATTGTAAAGGAACACAAAACAATTTATCCTGGTTCAGGTCCTCGAGGTGAGGTAATACCCTACTTTCAGCTGTTGTGTATTGCCTTTGAGGTTTCTCTGGTGAGATTCTATTCTCTGTTGTTCTCTGCCACAAGGGGCACCTCACCTCTTCATATATATTGAGGAGGCAAGATTACAAGGTAGGAATCCCAGTCGGACTTGACCAAGGGATCTTCTTCGACGAATACAACGTACCCAACTAGGACTATATTCCTTTCCTTATTGTATAAGGTAATATGTACTAAGTCTTGTTGCATCCCTAATTACAAGATTGGGCCTATCTCTGTCTGAGTGGGCCAGAAAGCTTCTCATTGAGGTACCGAGACCTATGTCTTCCATATTCAGTAATTTGAAAAAGGGCATGCCCATTCACGAGGTGTGGGAAACAAATCGGCTGAGTGCCCACCATGCGCCGGTCAGTTTCTGTACATCCTTCTGGCTAGTCAGGGGTGCCATGTTCATGATAGCATTGATTTTCTCTGGATTTGCCTCGATGCCATGTTATGATACGGAGAAGCGAGTAATTTTTCCGAAGTACTGCCGAAGACGCACTTTTTCGAGTTCAATTTCATCTTGAATCTCCGAAGGCTTTGAAAAATTTCCTCTAAGTCGGCGATGAGGTCTTCTTGACTTTGGTCTTGATAACACATCATCGACATAGGCCTCCATATTGCGCCCTAGAGTAGAGTGTGAAACACCTGGATAGCACGGTTGATACGTTATGCCAGTGTTTTTCAACCGAACGCATAGTGACATAGCAATATGCCCTTAATGGCGTGATAAAAGAAGTATTCAGGCAGTCCTCCTTTAGGCTAATTTGATCCCGAGTAATAGTCGAGAAACTGAGTAATTCGCATCCCGTAGTTGAATCGACCACCTGATCTTTTCTGGGTAAACCAAATGGATCTTTTGGGACATGCCTTGTTTAAGTCGATATAGTTGACGCACATGCGCCATTTACCGTTTTTCTTCCAGATCAAGACTGGGTTTACTAGCCAATCCAGGTGGTAGACCTCTTTGATGAACCCAGTTGCGAGGAGTTTGTTATCTCCTCCCGAATAGCATCTTTGCGGTCTTGCGCAAAGCGCTGTAGTCGTTGCTTGACTGGTTTGGCATCCGGCTTGACGTTGAGGGAATGCTCGATCACCTCCCTTGGTACACCAGGCATGTCGGAAGGCTTCCAAGCAAATATATCCCTGTTCGCCTGAAGGAAGGTGATGAACGCGTCTTCCTATTTGGGGTCGAGCAGTCCTTCTCGACAAGCACAGAGTTGGTGGGGTCGGAAGGATCAAAGGGGATCTTCTTTGTTTCTGAATCCGTTGAAATTCTCGACTTGGCTACTTTTTTTTTGCCGGAAACTTGATTGTCCCGTTGTAGGTGTTGCAGCTAGTCGGAGTTGTCTCTCGTCCGATGTGCCGCTTCGTGGCTGGGCCAACTCGCAACTCTCTTTATCGCAGGTGAAGGCTTGCTTGACATCACTGCTAAAGGAAAGTACTCCTGCTGGTCCTGGCATCTTGAGCACCATGTGTGTTAATGGGCACTTCATGATTTGGTTAGTGGCAGGCCGACCGAGTATGGCGTGGTACGCAGTCTCAGAAGTCAACAACCTCGAAGCAGATGTTCTCGTGTGGAAGTTCTCCGTGTTGCTTAAAAAGTGACTGGCAGAGTGATTGTCCGAGTGGAGTCGAAGAGAGCCAGGGAATTTTACCCGTGAAGGGAGCTGTACTCAGCACAGCTCAGATCGAGGGTCTTCTTCTCGAGTGTCTTGGTAAACAAAATCTGTTTGAGTGACTTCCTCGTCGATGAGAACCTTTTTTCAATTTGACACTTCTTTTATGAAAGCTCTAGGACGGAGTGGATACATCTGGATGCGTGACCCAGTCGGGGTGGTCCGTGCGGTCAAAAGTGATTGCTGTCTCTGACCAACGCAGGAATTGGGGGGCGTCTGACAACCAGTTGGACCTCTCGGGCTGTTTAGCTTCTGTTTTCGCTGATCGTACACAGATTTGGCCCTCCAGATGTTGATTGAGTCTCAGCTTGGGGATCTTGGGTAGTGGCCGGCTGCGCCGCGAGTCTGCTTATCGCTTGACTGTTGTCGCCAAGACGTTGATGTTTGCTCGGAAGCGAATTTCTTGAGCATGAAGCAGTTTTTAGCCGTGTGCTTCCCCTTTGGGTGGAAAGGGCATGTACCATTCATAACCTTCTAGTATTCATCCGTCCTCGGGGTCAGGTCGGGGTGCGCTCAACAGTCGCTACACGTTGTCCGATTTGCGCTTGTGAAATTGCGGACTTAGTCGGGGCCGCATCGTCAGTGTACTTTCCGCTCTTCTATCAGGCTCCTTTCTTGTCATCCAAGGCCCAGCACAGATCGGCGAGTCGGCGTATTTGTTCGCCATGTCGTCGGAGTTTTGACAGAGCTGGAGGCTTCCGAGTGAACTTAGGATGAACGGGGTGTTCTTGACTCCCTTTGCGGAGCGGCGGATGACGACCTCATCCTTGATCTTGGTATTGGGTTCCTCTTCTCGGAGAACCGCTTTGTGAGTCGCGGAGGGACTCATTCTTCCTCTGGTGGCACTGATATAGATCGTACTTAGAAGACAACCTCTAATACGCTCCTTGGAAATTTGCGACGAAACGCTCACGGAGTTCTCCCTAGGAACCAATTGACCGCTTGGGAAGCCCTGCCAATCATGTCTCGCTGAGTCACCAAGGTGACTGGGAGGTAGTTAGCTATGGCCTTGAGATCGCCTCCGGCCACGCGAATTGCCAAGGTGTAAACTAAGAACCAAGACTCTGGGTTGGTCTTCCCATCATACTTCTCTATTCCAGTCGGCTTGAAGCCAGATGGCCAGTCGACTTGTTGTAGCTCATGGGAGAACGCCAGTACTCCATCTGGGTGAGGGCTCCGGCTCCGCTACAGCGATAAAATCGCTTGGTGGAGGCAAGCGCTCATACTCATCTTCCAGTCAGGCAGAGCTCGCGTCCTCCTAATATTCTCGGCGTTGGGCGTTGATGTCGTGCGGCGACCCACCGTATCGTCCTTGGCATCCTGGTTGTCACAGCGGTCATCATGTATGGTGCCGCCGTCGATCGTTGTTCTAATTGCCGAGTGACGTATGATGTGACTCTGAGCGAGGCTGACTAGAGCCAGCTGCACGGCGCCGTGCCGAGGCAGAGAGATCACCCGTGTCTGAAGCCGTCTTGTTTGATAGTATGATGGTGTCTCCAATTGTTCTGGTCGTTGCTGACAACCACAGCGACGGATGACATTTTGCTTTGATCCTTGCGATGGTCGGGGTGGCCTGGTGGTCCGGCCCGAACTAAAAGGTGTCGAGTAATGTGGCAGCGGCCACGACGTTCTGTTGTGGGGTCACGAAGACGTCATGGTCGCCCACTCGGATTTGAAGGATCTCTTGCTGAGCGGTCTACCCAGCCTTGCGCAAGTTGTAATTGCGAGCATCGCACTCAGCTTGCAAGTGTCGTGTTTCTCCCTCCTGTTGCTCATGCAATCGCGAGTTCCTCCTCTTGTTGATCGCGTAGTCAGCGTGCATCTTGAGTGGGAGTTGAGCCCTTGGACGCCATGAAGACTTCTCGTGGTGGAGAAAAGCTTGCCGAGCTGCTGTCCGACTGTGAGTCAGAGTCGGAGTAGTTTAGGGGGTGATTACAACTCCAACCTCCCTAGATCTGACCTCGAGCGGCTCTGGGCCATATCTGAGCTGAACTACAGGGAATTGGATCTGCCGCATCGGATTTAGGTTGAAGTTATCCACGGCATTGCCAAGTCCGAACGGGAGATTGACGATCCCTTCCTCTCTTAGCCCAATCTCGGCCGGCTCAAGACCGAGTCCGAGTTGAACACCAAAGAAGGGCTTTGTCCTGGACTCACGCATATCGGGGATTGCCGCAGCATGTCACCGATGATTGCTGCAGCATTGAATAAGCCAACTGGCACGAAGGCCGGTTTGGTTCCTGCCGAACAGGTCGAAGCCGAGTCGGTCAGGATTGGATCGCCGAATTTGTCGGCGATGAAGTCGAGGCACCCGAAGCTAATTGTCTGCTCAAGGAAGAACTTGATGCTGTTGACTTCGGTGGTTGAATCCATCAGGCTTGTTGAAGATGATCTCGCCGAAGCCCCTACCTGGCGCGCCAACTGTCAATGTTTTACATCAGCAATGATTATATAGAGCTACTCGTGAGACCTAAACTTGATTGATTGCAAAGGAACACGAAACAATTTATCCTAGTTCAGGCCCTCAAAGTGAGGTAATACCCTAATTCCAGCTGTGGTGTATTGCCTTTGAGGTTTCTCTAGTAAAATTGTGTCTCTTATCTCTGATGAGATCGTTCTCTGCCCCGAGGGGCTCCCTACCCCTCCTTATATACTGGAGAGGTTAGGTTACATAATAGAAATCCCAGTCGGACTTAACCAAGGGATTTCCTTCTAGGAATACAACATACCCGACTAGGACTATATCCCTTTTCTTATCATACAAGATAATATGCACCGAGTCCTATTGTATCCCTAATTACAGGATTAGACCCATCATCTATCCGAGTGGCCACAAAATGACCCATGAGGTACCTAGGGGCCATAGCCTCCACATTATTGTTGGTGCATATCACACTCCCTCCTCCCTATATATGTAATCTAGTGTATTACTCTAGATTTTTCTTTATTCAAATAGCATAACAAACTATTATCAAGATATATTGTTTTTTTACAGCATTTGAGTTGCTGTTTGTTAAGTTTAATTTGACCTCTTTGCAGGACTGCTACTTTCTCCATGCTTGTAAAGCCTTGGGTGAAAATTCAGCAAGTCTGGTCAATGAGAACAAAGATAATTTCTTTGCCTTGAAATTTGCAATTGTGTAGTAATCCAACCAACATGGATACAAAACCTATCTAATTGATGACAGCTTGGGACAATGATTGGGCCTAAAACTTATCATATGCTGAAAATTTACATTTAATATGAATGCAACGCCCATAAGTTTGGCTTTCTTTATGGCACTATCTGAAACTTTTTGGCGCTCCTCTATGACACTATCTGAAATTAGACTACATTACTATACTAAGTAAGGACACAAATGTTTGACAGAACCACATTGACCGAATGGCTTGATCATCAAATCACGCAAGAAGTGTTTGAGCACAAGATCCGTGAGTAGTATAATGGGGCGTGAGAGAAGAGGAGGGAGCAGGGCAAGAAAGGTTCATCACACCTTGTGCTTGCACGAGGCACCGCCGCCGCAACAGCCCTGCCTCACCCTCGTGCTTCCAACTAGCGGGTGGCGCTGCGATGCTGACAGATATGGCCATTGCCATATATCGAAGCGGCCACACGGGGCTTGGAGAGGAAGAGTAGGTGGGGTCTGAAAAAGAAGAAAGGGTGGCGGTGGGGATGGGAGGAGGCAGCATGCGGAGGAGGAGAGAGGAAGCACTGGCGATGGTGACCGGAGGAGAAGGAGGAGACAGCAGCGGGGTGAGAAGGAAGAGGCGGCAGTGGGAAAAAGGGAGGGGAGGCGCCTGAGATGGGGAAGAGAGAGGAGGGGAAGGCGGCAGCGTGGGGGAAGAGGTGCACCACCGCTCCCCGAGGCTGACATGGCCGCTTCCCCCGCCACCGCCGCGCCGTTGAAACGGGAGGCAGCCCCTTCGCCCCCGCTGCTGCCACCTTCCTCCCTCTGGATTTGCCCCCCGCGGCTGCAGACGATGAATCAGTCGCGCGGCGGCGAGAGGACGACGTGGACGAGGAGGAGGAGGAGAGGCGGAAGCGGCAGGGGAGGAGGGGTAGCAGCGGAGGGCGGGAAGGGCGACGAGTAGGGTTCTAGGCGGCGCAAGGATGGGCGGGTGGGGGTGGCATCAGAGGAGGAGCAAGAAGAGACGGCGTGTGAAGAGCCACTTGATCTACAGCGGTGATTCGTTGGCGGACATTGCTGGATCTATGGGAGGAACGCGGGAAGAATATTAACCACTAGATCTAAAGTGAAGGAGCGTGGGTGAGCCCTTAAAAGGAGAATCATCATCACCACAACGGTCTTTTCAAGTAGTATAGATAAAAGTTGCTTTAAAAAATCATATTAATACATTTTCAGGTTTAAAATAATTAATACTCAATTAATCATGCGCTAATAGCTCACCTCATTTTGCCTGATCTTCTTCCTCTTCTCTCTTTCCTAACCTTCAAACTATCCTTTAGGCACGTCCGATGAAAGCCATCACTCATATTTACTCCCACAGTTCCAAAATATAAGTATTTCTAGCTTGTTTAGTAAATACTGCTAAGGTTAGGTTAAAAGATTCCTTTTTAATTATTTTAGTTATCAATGTTTCATTTTAAATTGCTTGAATCCTTTTTCCAAGCATTTGGTTGTCTTTTGAATAATTGAAATAATAGGAATTATAGGAATCAGTACGGGAATGTTTATATTGTGTTACAAATTCTCAATCCTAAAAATGCTTATATTTTGGAATGGAGGGAATGATACTTATTTAGACAACATATTGATACTTTTTTTAGCTTTTACTACTTTCCATAGAAGATTTTCAAAATTAGAAAATGTGGGAAATAGAAAGAGTCAAAAATGTGACCTTTGACTTTAACTTCATTCAAGCTGAGATGACTGGGGTGGTGGCTTTAGTGGCGGTGGCATTGCTGGCCATGAGTTGAGAGAAGATGGTTGGGCCGAGTGACTGTTTAGGTGCGTAGGCCGGAAGGCAGTAATACAACATCTATGCTGTCAACAACCCTAGGGGAGTGAACAAGAACCATGACGGGTGTTGGCGGTCGTTAATGCAGACAGCCCGGAAGTGCATTATGGAGAGTAATTACTTATGACAACGCGAAATATCTAGATGGATGGGATCTCGAATCAAAACCAAATAAGCGCAGTAACCATCCATTCTCATCGCAGCCTTGCCATAATATTTACCTATTTATAATACAAATCCAAAGCGCTGAATTCAGAAATAAGAAGATATTTGGAGAGTTGATTCACCAGTCTGAAACAGCAAAATGTGTCCGTCAAACCACACGAAGGTGGCGACCAAACACGATACACACTTCTGGGGACATGGTCTACGGTTGAATCAATATCCATGCATCTCATCATTTCTAATTTCTTACTAATGTGTGACTAGCCCAGGAAAGCTCTAGTCCCACACGTTCATCTTAGCAATTGATAAACAGCACAAGTACTCTAAATATGGATAAAAGAGCAGCAGGATTATATACATTACATAGAGGGTTCACACACCCCAACTCATCACAGAGTAGCACAAAAGATAGCGGCGGAAAATGTAAACATTAAGGATAAAACCAGTGGTGCCAAAACCAAACCACAAGGCAACTGACTTGGGATAGAGCTTAACATCAACTACACATTATCCTCGCCACCCTCGGCGGGATAATAGTAGACCATATCAGCATCGTCGATGCCCTCACCTGAAAAATATGCAGCGTGAGTACAGATGGTACTCAGCTAGACTTAAACCATAATAATAATACAAAGGAGTAATGTTGATCTCTACGTCAAGGGATATGGCTATGTTGACCTAGCTTTGCATAAGGCCAAGTTTATTGAGAAAATAATAACTTGAAACTATAAGCATTTGGAGAAATAACACAATCTGAAAATTTAGGACAGCAAGCTTATAGTTCTGAAATGGAAGTAAAAATGAGCACAAACCCGTGCTCTAATATCAACAATGGGCCACCATTGCCCAAATAAATATGTTACACAAGCATACCATCTTTCATGACCAAAACCAAGCCATATAAACCCATCCATCCATAACTATCCTAAGTCATGATATAACAACATAATCCCATAACCACATATCCCAAGTTTGATGCTAACATGACTGAGGAACACATCAAGCAGTCGTCCGTAACCATGGACACGGCTATTCGAATAGTTCTTACTCTGATCAGAGGTGTACATCTTTACCCACACGATGTGATAGAAGCCAAATGGCTACACTCTAGTTTGATCCGTACCCGTCGATACCCACACTCTACACATTGAGTGCGGACTAGAGGTCACAACGTAACCTTTCCCATGCTTAGCTCCAACCACCTAAACCACGTCTGGGCCCCCGACGACTTAGTCACGTGCGTGCGTGGTGACTAAGGCGGGCTCACCGTCGCGGGAGGCACCTCCGGCCAAAACCAGGCGCGCTTGAGGCCCTCCAAAAACCATCCTCACAACTGACGGACGGGCGTAGATGGCCACAGCCTCCTGTGCTACTGAGTCAAGCCGTCCCATTCCCGGCGTGTGGAAATACATAGGGTGCTTGAATAGACGTCAACATGTTCGGTCCTTAACGACCCAGACGGAGCTACATGCATCAGGGAAACACCATCCCGTCATTGCCCTATCATCCGTCCAAGTCAAACATATTCTCAATTATAATCAGAAGTTATTCTTTTCAGATTTTAACCCATCCATTCGTATTAAACTAGTTTTGAACCGATAGCTCCATCTATCGGATTTTTCTAAGTCTAGAAATAAGCATGGCTAAGCATTCGGTAAAATAAAAGTATCCCAAAGTCCTTAACCAGGGGTGACAAGGTAAAAACATGGAATCAACAACCAAGGAATGGAAATACATACAAATGGGGCAATATTGGCTCTACCGGTTTTCCCATTTTAAAAAGGACTGAACATGCATATAGATACTGTTTTCGCAAACAAATCAATTTATTGAAGACATAAGTTCAATATGCTTAGATGCTTGCCTTGCTGCTGCGATGGTTCACACTCAACTTCTGGTTCTTGCTCCTCGTACTCCGAATTGTCTGAATCTACCGATAAAAGGTGAATATGCAAATAAGAATCAATTAAACATGTCTATGCAAAAATGACCAATAAATGCTGAGATAAATACAGTAGGTATTTTAACATTTTAAGTGAATTTTAGTGAAAGAAACTCCAAATCTTTTACGGTTTATGAGTTACAAAATAACAAGATAGGAAAGCTGAAAATGGTAGTTTTTGTAAATATTATTGTAACCTTAAGTTATTATATTTGACTGACATTTTCTATTAAGATTTCAAGAAGGCATGTATTTTTTATATAAAATAGCATACTACTGGTTCTAACAAAGTTGAGTTTACTCACAATTTGGATTTATGAACAATTTATTATAAATTTGGAAGTCCCGTATACATTAATGATTATGGAAATACATTTTAGTATATAAAGGTGTTGTAATGCTTTACAGAAGTGACAGTTATGTCAAAAGGAGCTTACTGATCCTAGGTTTGAGAAAATTTGAAATTAAGAACAAATTTATCAATTTTATACATAATTCATGCAATATTAACAATATGTATATTAGTAGTATGAATTTAGGGGTTATTTTCTCTACTGTGTGGTGGCTACTTTTTATTTTAACAGAAATAGAAGTACATGTTTTTAATGAATCTAAAAAAATTTGGTTCACTCAAAAACAGAGTTAAAAATGAAAATAGTTATATGGATTTACAAAGTTTAACCATTTTTTATGTTGAAAAATATTTCCCTTAATCATTTTTCTAATTCTTTCTTCTTTTCTTATTTCCCTTCCAACCCGGGCCTACCTGTCGCGGCACAAAACAGAGGAGGCACGGGCTGGCTTGCCCAGCTCGCTCGCCGGCGCCGGCAGCGAACGGCGGCGCGGCTCGGGTAGTGACCAAAAGAGAAAGTGTAGAGGGGACCAAGGCGAAGCTATTGGTAGTGGTCTCATCCCCAATGGTGGTCGGAAACAGATGCGACGGCGGCACGAGCGGAGAAGCATCTCGGGACATTGGAGCAATCCGGGCTACGGGCATATTTTGGTCCAGCCGATGCTTGCATGTGTCTTTAAAAGACTCTAGGAGGCTTACCAGAGATCGCGCGGGGTCCGGCAGGGTCAGCACAACAACAGCAATGTCAGAGACGGCTCGGCGGCGGTGATATTTCTCGGCTCCACGACAGCGGCTCTCTTCGGTCGATCTGCAGCCGAGGTAAGGTGTCCACCAGGTCATAGGCTTCTTAGGGATGGCAGGCATGCAAGGAATCGGAGTGGAACTCACCAGAGGAGAGGTAATCGACTATGGCGGCAGGTGGCCGGACTTGGGGACGACGACGCCGATCTCTAGCTTCACGGCATCATACCTCGATTCCTTCAGCCAGCTAGCTTCTAGAGGTGAGGCAACGACGTTAGCGCAGGGGCTCGGCCTACGGCGTCCTGGATCAGCTGGAACGACGACAGTGTCACGGCAGCGACGTTGTAGAGTAGAGACAGAGCACGACGGCGACGCGGCTGCTTCGACCAGAGAACTTAGGGTTGTGTAATACGAAAATGGAATGATTGGGAGGTGCTCATCATGTTCCTGTGGTTGGGAAAAGGTGGAGCTCACCGGAGCTAGCTCGGGCTCAACCGAACACCTTCGGCAGAGAAGAAAAATGGCTCTGTCTCCGGTGATCCTTGGAGGTTTTCTTGGTTTTCTCGGTGGGAACGTGGAAAGGAAGGGAGAGAGGTGCTGCTGGTAAAGTTTGAGGCGAAATGGCCGAGGTCTCCAAGTGTTATGCTCATCTCTGTGTCTCTGTGTGCTATGAGGGAGAAGAAGAACAGGGTGCTGACACGTTTGACATGCAACTGCTGAGCTGCTCCAGTTCTACAGTGTCCAGGGTGGGTCCCACATGTAAGGCAACAATATTCTACATACTTTTGGCTAGATTGTGACTATGTTTAGTGGGTCCATGTAGTGGAAACCTATGGAGAGGAGAGAGGTGTGGGTGGATTTCTTGGTGAAACACACTGTCCAAAGAAAATCTGAGGCTTATAGGTGGGCCAGGTCTTGTGGGGTCCACCTAGAAGTGAGAAATAAGAGGAGAATTCTCTAGAGACTAAGTGTGGGAAGTTGTATGAACAGCTGTCTTGCAGCTGTGATTTCAGTAGGTTACTAAGGGATATAAATTATGGGAAAATTATTGGAGGTAGAGAAAGATGTGTTTAACCTGCTGGCCAAATTTCAGGGTTAGAAGTGTCTGGTTTATCTTTGGTGAAAATGCAAAGTAGGGGTAATGATCCACTTTTTCTGCAGTGTAATTTATGTCCCTAGGGCTTTGCTCTTATTATTTTATGTGATTTCTTTGGGAATTAAATTGAGCCAAAATTACTGGTGGTAGGGTTCATGTTGGCACACACTTTGGCAAAAGGGCTCTATCCAATTAGTCCTCATTTTCATTTGGTGAATTTTAGAAGTATACCTATTCATTTTTAGCTAGCGCCCTAGTCTAGATGATTTGAGGGATTTTATTGGAGTACTTACTGAAGTGATAAAATCATGTAAAATTTATAGTGGATCAATTATGTGGGATAGTGTTTATAGGAATTTTTCCATGATTTTATGTGCAACCAATCATTTTTAGAAAATCCTTAGACTATACAAATGCGTATGTCAAAGAAAAGGACCCTGGCTAAAATTTGTTGGAATATTTAATGGGTCCAAACTAATGAATTAAATTCTAGAAAAATTATATTAATTCATGATAAATAATCTAGTATTTGCATAAATTATCTCCCATATACACTTCTGTTCAATTTGATGCACTTTTAGTAGTGTTTTGTTTTTACCGATTTAGGGTTTAATTAATGAGGGTTTAAATATTGCAAACTTTAACTTGTATGAAGTGACAATGCAAAAGTTTAAATTGTGCACTCTAATGACAGTAGGGCATAACACTAATTACCTAAAATTAAATCTAGGGCTGTGACAGTTAAATACCATTTCGACCACTATGTTTCGGTGAATACAAGGGTAATTTCCAAGCTCTATGCATTCATTTGCTTTCTACTAATAAATTTCCACGAGTTTTGGTGTTTCTTGGTTAATTTTCAGTTACCTATCAAATAAAGCAAAAAAAAAGCATGAAATATGGAACAGACGGGACCAATCTAGCTATCACAGCCTGATTTTTTGGGAATTAAATAATTAATTAAATATTGATTTTCCAGAATTTATATTAAAATTATAAAGCAAATTAATTAAGTAAAGTAAAAATGGAGAATAAAAATTTCTTTAATAAATCAGTGTCGAAATAATGTTTAATAAATTATCTATGTGTAATTACACTCTCTGAGATTTTCTCAGATTTTTCGGAGCTCTAGAATTAATTTTAATATTACAAAGCAGTTTAGCAATTATTTAAATAAATTTTTTTCCTTAATCTCGGGTCGTTCTTTACCCAAAACCCCTTTCATCTTATCCGTTTTGCCAAACTCGGGTTGTCGTCCCCAAATCCTTAATTCCTTGAAAAGTCTGACTCCAGAAAAATCCCTGAAGTTCCAAATCCAAGCGTCTCGAATCTATTCATTCCCTTTTTATTAAATATCTGTGGGCACCCGATTATTCTGCACTATAAGAGGTAATTGGTACAACAACGCGAAATATCTAGTTCGATGGATTCGAATAAAAACCAAACAAATGCAGTAACCATCCAACCTCATCGCAGCCTTGTCACACAAATCACCAATTATAATGCAAAACAACCGAACGCCAGACTAAGAACACAAGAGATATTTGGAAGAATAGTTACACCAGTCCACACGGTGAGATATGCCCATCAAACCACACGAAGGCGGCGACCAAACACGATACATATCTCTGAGGACATGGTCTACGGTTGAACTATTCTCCATGCATCTCAACTGTTCTAAGTCTATACTCATGCAGACTAGCCCTAGGAAAATTGCTAGTCCACACTTTCATCTCTAGCAATGGTACACAAACATAGGGTATACAATTATAAGTGAAATAATCTTAGATACAACTAAGATTACATAGGCCAAAGGCCAAATAATATGATTCAGCGGAAGCTTGTCTACCCATACCACATGCAATCCGACTAGGGGTACACCCCTTAAAGAATCAATCCTGAAGAAGCAACGGAATCCCGTAGCACTCAATCTACAACCAGGTAATCAACGGAAATACAAGCAAGAGTCAGTACATTACCGAAATAATGTACTGGCAATGTCAATCCTACCATACATGCAAGTTCTAAATCAAGGGAAGGCTATTTGTGGGTTCGGTTTTGCATAAAGCCAATTTTAGTTCACAATCATTTGCAACGGTATTTAATAAAACATTAGAAACATGTATAATAAGTAGCGAAGTGATCAACATAATAATTTTCCAGATTACTGCCCTCCATGGCAACAAGAATCATAAGCATTGTAATAATCATAGTAGTTTTCATAAATCACCAATCCTCATCCCAATTTCATAAGGCGTTTTAGAAACATAAATCTATACTCAATGGACACAACCATGCCGCTCATGACCGTGAGCACGGCTAACCGATTAGTTTTGACTCTGCAGAGTTTGTACATCGTTACCCACATGATGTGATAGAAGCCTAACGGCTACACTCTAGTTTGTCCGGTACCCATCGGTACCACCACACTCTTCACGTTGAATGCGGTCTAGAGGTCACAACACAGCTTTTACATTACCTAACATTTAGCCTTGCACCAGCACGAGGTGTGTTACTCCACATCGGGGTGCAAACCCGATGCCGTGGGTGGTGGGCCCACGCCTTAAACCCAGCGCCGTGGCGGCAGCCTTCCTGACTCCCCACGAGGCACACAACGTTGTACTGGACCAACTTAGATGCCTATGCCATGAGGTGATCACAGTCCCTCGTGGTCCACATAGGTAGCTCCGCTGAACAGCCCTACAGTACATTCGTAGGCGCTGCCCATACTACTCAGCCTACCAAAATGCAAGGCTAAACATCAAGTAACTTAATCCACTATGGCTATCCCATAACTAGCACATGTGGTTGTACTGTTTAACATGAGAATATGGCACTGAGTTCGGTCCTTAATTGATCCGGGCAAACACTCCCCCTATCGGTGTGCAACTACTCCATATGCACACCACTTGCCGCCCAAGTCTAAATCAGGTTTTTCATCATTTTAGTTCACAAATAATCAGAGGCTTCACCTCTATCCAGAAGTCATAAAAAATTCCAGTTTCAAAAGTATATAGTGATCACTGTAATATTTAGCACGTTACTAAGCATGGTTAAGCATAAGCGAGTGTATTAACTTGATACAGACCCCCATGAGTACAAACCAAGTACTTTAATCAAGCCTAAGGTTACAAACAGCAAGGAACACAATGTTCTAAGGTGGATCATGCAACTAATAGGTTATAACTACCATTTACCACAATTCAAATACCGTTATTCACAAATACGCATGCAATTTTGCAAACAACACATTTCATTCCCCAAAACATAGGATTCAATTTGTTCAAGGAGGAGGGGAGAATACTTGCCTTACTCTTGAGTACTCGGACTCCAACTATTTCACTCCTTCACCGATATCAAATTCGTTCTCTAGAAAGAAAATAACGTACGATCGAATAAATAGCAAATAATGCAGAAAATATGAAATGCTCTAATATGCATGATATTTATGCCTTAGGTTGCTACTGGTCTGAAGTGAATTTAGGTGAAGGAATTTCTATTTTATCACGTTTTGTTTGAGAGTTATGAATTTTACGAGTTCTATACGAAAATACGTTAGAATACGGTATAAGGTTAAATTGAAGTTATCTTAATATGTGTGAAATTTATACAGTGGTTTGGTACTGGTCTTAGATGAATTTTTATGAAGAGATTTCTATTTTGCCAACTTCTATTTAGGAGATATGGGTTTATCAATTTCTAGACATGTGTATGTATTTGTACGTGTATTTTAGTATGCCTGTGTTTTAGGGCTAGGTTTTTATAAGAATATAAATCTACATATTTTGATAAAAATGCCTTGTGAATCTACTGCCCTTTGGGTATATTTTATTTAGAATAAGAATGGAGTTTATATGATTTTTAGAAATCATTTTACCTCTTTATACTCTATACAAAACATTTATCCTCTGTATAAAATATAAAGAGGGTTCTCATACTAGTTTTAGCAAATCCTCAGTTTTCAGAAGTGGAGAGCAAAATATTTTGAAGTTAACAAAGTTGATTTCACATTATTTGGAGCTTATATGAATTTCTTACACATTTTAGAAGTAAATACATGTTCTGTATACTAATTTATATATTTACCTATTATAAGTTTCATATGAGTGTCTTTTATGTAAATGAATTTTAGTTTTAGTTCACTTCAGAAAAGACCAACATTTTATGAATTTACTAAACCTTGATTTAAGGTAAAGATGAAATAACTAAATTTGCATATGAGTTATGTATTATATTTTTTATATTATTTTTGAGACATTTTAGGTACTGGTTCTTCCAGATTTCAAGCAACAGAAATAAAGTTCATAATTTTGTGATTCCAACAAATTTTAGTTCACCCAATTTGGAGTTAAAATGAATTTACTATGGATTTTACAATTTATTCTATTTTTCAGTTGAACAGAAAGGCTTTTAAGTATTTTATTTGTTTTTCCCTGATTTCATAAAGGATGGGGCCCGCGCGTCGGTGAGACAGAACATGGCAGGCGCGCGCGCAATGGATCGGACCGTCTGGCCACGGATCGGACGGTCAGCCAGGCGAAACAGAGGGGGCGTAGCCACGAGCTCTCGCGGCGGCGACGGCGACGGCGATAGATCTGCCGAGCTACCAAAAGGAGGAAATGTCCTACGAGTTCTTGCGTTCAACGTTTAGGTGTAGTCTCTCCACCGTCTGGGGTGGTCGGAATCGACGGCGACGTCATCCGACGGGAGGCGGCAAAAAACTTACTCGGCCATGCATATGGGTGTCCCCCACATTACAGACCAAAAATAATGTATACATGTGGTGTTTAAAGTGCCCAGGGATACTCACTGAGGCTATTGAGTCACTCGGCAAAGGCTGGAACGGCGGGCGAGCGCGTCGGAAACAGGTTCCACGGCGGCGGAGTGTTCGGGGTGATCGTCCGTGGTTGGCTTGCTCCGTTTGTCCTGGGTTGAGGTAAGGTGCCTAACAGGTTAAAGACTTCCTAGGGATGGCTTCTGTGCAATGAATCGAACTGAGGACTACAGAGGAGAAAGAAATTCGACGGCGGTGGTAGTTGGACGGAGAGGAAGAAGAGGGCGTCGATCTCTCCGAGTTTTTCTCATGGCTTCCGCACGCTTGATCTGTTGTGTCGGCCTGGCTCCTAGAGACGAGGCGACGCTGGTTGGCACGGTGGCCTTTCGGCTTGCGGGCGCTCTAGAGTGGGCGCGGAACAGCGATGGCGTCACGGTGGCGGTCCAGTAGAAGCGGGACAGAGCACGGCGGCAACACGACCGACTTCGCCAGCGGTTCCTAGGGCACAGGGTAGAAAATGGAATGGTTAGAAGGTGAGAATCATGTTCCGGAAGGTTGAGAGGGGCATGGGGCTCACCGGAGGTGCATCGGCGCGCGATCGACCTTATCTGTGGGCGGAGCAAAGGACCTTACCGCGTTGATCCCTTGGGGATTTCGTTGGTTACTTCAGTGGGAACGTGAAGAGGAAGAGGAGTGGAGTTCTCTGGTGAATTTTGGAGTGAAACGGTCGAGGTCTCCAAGGTGTGCTGTCCAGGGCTGCTCTGTGAGCTGGGAAACGCGAGAAAGGAAAGGAGGAAACGACACCTGTCCTATGCAAGTGCTGAGGTGCTCCAACTCCACCAGTGGTTAAGGTGGGTCCCACATGTAGACACAAGGTTTCACACACATATCAGGGTTAGGTTTTGTCCATGACTAGTGGGCCACCTTGTAAGTTAATCTCTAGGTGGAAAAGAGAGAAGGTGGGTATAAGATTTTTTTGAGTGAAGCACACTGTCTCATGAAAGGCTGAGGCTTACATGTGGGCTTAGGGGTCTTGTGGGTCCCACTTGGGGGAAGTGAAGAATGAGAAGAGGAGTCCATCTAGAAGCTGTCTTGCTTAGCTGTCAAGCATGCAGTAATTTACTCAGTGTTTTACTAAGTTACCATGGGGTATAAATCTGGGTAAATTACTGTGGGCGCAGTAGGTGGTATTGGCTAGCTCTGTGCCAAATTTAAGTTGTGGGGACTTGTGGATTTCTCTGGAGAAAATGGCAAAGTTCGGCAAAAAAGCAGTTTCTGCTGTGCACTAGTCTGAGTCAGTGAGTTTGCCTATTATTTTATGTTCAAGTTTGTGAAGATTGTACTGAATTTTTACTGCAAAATTAGTTAACAATCTCATCCAGGTTCTGGTAAATTTTTGGTGAGAATGTGATTGATGGATTAATTCTGGCAGAATGTCAAGTATGCTGTCTGCAGGGTTTTTGAAAAGTTTTTTCTGTATTGCTGAATTAAGAGTACTTCTTTGTTTAGACACTTCTTGAATTGATGAAATTTGGTAAAATTAATGGAGATAGAGAAGACTGTGATTAACTTGCTGACCAAATTTTGTTGCTAGAAGTGATTCTTTGGTTTATTTTTGGTGAATTTGCAAAAGTAGGGTTATTGATACCAGTTTTTCTGCAGTTTCCATTTATTTCTCCAGTCCCTTGATCTTATCATTTTATGTGTTTTATTTTTGGGAGATGAAATCAAACCAAAATTACTGGTGGGTAGGGTTTTTCCTTGTGGGCACACACTTTGGCAAAAGGGCTCTGTCTATTAGTCTCATTTTATTTGGTGAATTTTAGAAGTATACCTATTCTCTTTGCTAGCTTCCTAGTTTTGCTGATTTTGAAGGGATTTGATTGGAGTATTTATTGAAGTGATAAAATCATGTAAATTTACAGTGGATTAATTATGTGGGATAGTGTTACAGGATTTTTCTATGATTTTAAGTTAGACTATTCTCCTTAGAAATTAATTTAGCTATACAAATGTATAATGCATCCTATTATGAAAAGTGCAATATAAGATCCAAAAACAATCCAGAAAAAAGGTATGCACATGAATGGTCATAATTTATTTATCTCCATATTCTATGTCAAACTTTTAATCTATACATAGTTGTCATATTCATTTTGGGCCTGTTTCTCTTGTGAATAACTCCTAAAATTCTTTATGCATTTCCTCAAGATATTTTTAACTTGGTCAAAACCTCTTATCGTTGCTACCCTAGTTTTGGAAATTATAGGATTTTAACTTCCGAGGTCTTTTTGTTATTTTGTTTTGGTTAGAATTTCGAAAGTCGAATTTCTGGTCTGTTACAATATCCATATTCCTTTTTATTTAATATCCTTGGTTCTCCATAAAAATCCAAATCCTCAATATTCCGAGTTCTCGCTCCTAATTCGGACCTCCAAAAAATATCCTCAAATTTTTCTGAATATTCCGAGTACAAAAATATATATATATACGTATTCTCGATATCCAAAATTCCAGAATCCCGAATATTTTCGTGACTTCTAATTCCCAAAATATTTATCCAATTCTCTAAAAAATCCCTAAATTCCAATTTTTGTGAAATTCGAATTTGTCAAAAAAAACCCTCTATTTTTCCCTACCTTTTTCCTCATTTTTCTCCTTTAATTTTCCCTTTCTTTCTCTCTTTTTTCTTTCTCCTTCTTACTGTGCATCTCCTTCCTCTGGATTCTCTCCCTTCTCTCTCTCTTCTCCCCTCGACTGAAGCTCGGCCCGGCTGCGCCGCGCCGCCGCCCCTCGATCTGCCCCGACTGCCTGGCCCGTGCCGCGCCGCCGCATCGCCCTCCGCTAATCGAGCCGCCCGGGCGGCATCCCGAAAACCGCGCCGTTGCCGCGTCGCCCGCCGGTGCGCTGTCGCCAACCCGGACTTCCTGCGCCACGCGTCTTCCATGCGAGGCCAGACTCCCGCGGCCGCCGCCCTGCGCCCTAGGTCTCTCCCTATATATATAGCCGCCGCCCCCTGTCATCCCAGTGCCCTAGCCTCCGTCCCGCCGACTGCCTCTGGAAGCCGCCGCCCATCGCCGAATCCCTGCTGCTGGTGCCGCGGACGCGACGCCGTCATCTGCGCCTCCTTCGGGCCAGCCATCGTCGTCGCGCTCCTGTGCCGCCGCGGACCAGCACCGCCGCTCTAGTCGGCCACTGCCGTCCATCGCGCAGTCGCACCTGTCCGCCTGCGCCGTCTGCTGCCGCCGACGAGCCCGCCGTCGCCTTCGCCAGCTGCCGGTTAGCCCGCATGCCGAAGCTTGCTCGCCGCCTCCCCTCCTCTCTGCTCCGGGCCATCGGCGCCGTCGCGTCGCCCCGCCCCTCGCCGGTTCGCCGTTTCCTGCCGTCGCCGGTCTGCCGTCGGCCGTCGCTGCAAAAACCGTGCCCGGATCCTCGCCGCCCTCGTCCTGCCGCCACCCGCGCGCGCTAGGGACAGGGGCGGACTCATCGTCGCCTAAGCCGCCGACGTGGGCGGGCCAGCCAGCTTCCTCCCCTCAAAAAGCAGACATGTGGGCCCGGGGTGTTCCTCTCCTCTCTGAATGCCAGTAGGCCCACGCACAGATCCACAGTAAGCCTAAATAAATCCCTGGTGGCCCAACCTTCTTGAGATCACCTACAAGCGGCTGGATGTCTCACCAAAGTCTAGATTAGTATTAGCCATCAACTCTGGGATCAAATCCGAGCGCATCGGATTTCATTAATTCAGTTTAGTGTCCATGTCAGCCCTAGGTCCACATGTAATGCCACTTCAGTGCCATCTCGGAAAACATGGCCATATGGCATCCACTTCACCCTAGTCCACCTATCCCTCGGTTCATGGACCAATTCTACCGTGAAAACCGAAGCCACTGACTGGTGGTTAACCCCACGTGTAAAAATTTTTCTTTCTAGAATAATACTTTTAATTGAAAAAAGAGAATATTTTTTTCAATTCTTCTCGGATTTATTGCCGAATTCAATCTTCCCAAAAAGCCCGTATATTTTTTCGTTTGAACTGATTTGACCCATTCTTCTTCCTAAATTCATATAAAATGCATGATTTACTTGTTTATGTATTTTTTTTTATGTACTGTTTATTTTAGAGTTTCTTAGGGTTTTTATCGTTTTGCGTGTAGTTCCGTATATTTCGCCGTTCGTAAGATTACGAAGTCTACGGAAAAGTTCGGAAGATTTGCAGAAGACGTTTTTGTTGCAAGGCAAGACACGACAATCTTCCTTGACATGTGATCCCCTTTTTGAAATCTATTTTATTTTAAAGTTATTGCATGAAATATTTTGGAATGACATTATATGGGTATTTATTTATTATCCAATATCCGTTGATAATTATGGCTATTTTGATGTTGATATTTATACCTTGATACCCTGGGTAATTAATATAGACTAGCTGGATGTTAAATTAATTATCTAGCTAGATTATTTAGGATTTGCTTAGCCATGCCTAGAACTGTAGCGTCATTTTATGTGGGAAACTATTCATTCATTCTGATTAATTAACGGATATTGGTTATTATTCTCATGACAGTTAGTCGTGGCCCCCTTAGTTTTTAAATTTTGGGTTTTTTTGTGCCAACTAAAACTTAACTGAATGGTGGGTGTGAGAACTAGGATTTGTGAATGTTGCTAGCGGTTTTGCTTTTCATGACAGTTTAGGACGGTTCGCGGAATACTTGTTGCAAGGCATTTACCGTACTAACCACAAGTCAGAATGGGCAACGGCTAGATCTATAGTGTAGCGAGTTCAACAGGAGGCACCACGGTGTGTTGTGGCTGTGTCAATAAGTCCACCATGGCTGTGACAATAAGTCTATGTTTCGGGCGTTGAACCGTCTCCCTGTCGAGGAACCTGATCAACCCTACCGGAGACTGGTAATTCAGTGGGTGACCACTCTGTTGAGCGAGTTGCATGAAGGGTCTTGTCACAGTTTTCTCCTTTGCAGTACCATGGTGGTATTTCAAGGCATGGTAACATGTGTGGAACCATGTCTTATGAGTAAAGTTATACACCTCTGGTCAGAGTAAAACTATTCGAATACGCCGTACTCGCGGTTAATGAGCGAGTCTAGCAATGTTTTCTGTGATTAGTCCCACACTACTCATTAATGGTGATAAATGATGGAACTTGATAGCTCCAGTTTGGAGAGATATGGTTTTGGGCCTGAACTGCGTTGGAGCATTGTTCAGAGGTTGGTTAAATGTTGATAATAATTAAACTATACTGTTTTTCAATGTTTATAAATGCAAATGTTTTAAATATAGTTTTATGCAAATAAGCCATATTATGCCTTTCCTTTGGAATTCATGTGTATTAACATTTCATTTCTTAGTGTGGCTTGTTTAAGTACGGTGGGTGGTACTCAGTCTTGCATTACTGCAATCATCAGAGTGAAGCTTAGCAAAAGAGGAGAAGGGGGTGTTTGGCTTATCTTAGAGCTGCCTGTGGTTTGGAGCTGAAGCTACGCTAGTTGCTTTTCCGCTGCTGTTTTCTTCTATGTGAGGACTAAGTGCCTCTGTTGTAAGTATTTATTGTTATTTCGTTTTGGTTATGTTTATCAAATTGTCGATTTGTGTACCTCGCTGAATCCTAGACGAGGATTTATTGCACAAATTAGCTTTGGAAATTCTGGTGAATTTCTGGGCGTGACACTAGCCAAACTAGCCAGGCTAGCCCTCAAGGAGTGGCCAGTCGACCCCCGGCACCAGGCCAGCCCGCTCCCATCGGCTAGGCAGGCAGCTAGGAGGGCCAAGCTAGGGTAGCGGGCCACTTTGATCAGGCCAGCCGGCCTCGCCCCTCGCTCCAGTTTGAAGGCTGACAAGAGGAAGGAGGCCGACGACCTAAGTATTGTAAGCCCTGAAAATCATCTTATTAAAAAATTATCGTGGGTAAATGGAAATACAAGAATACAATAGAAAATTTTTTTTGAGAAAGTGTTTGAATAAAATTTTGAAATTTCCAATATTAAAAATCCCGAGTTTAAATCTTTAAATAAATACTTGGATGTTTTTATATTCCAAGGGTTTTGTTGGAGTATTTTAAGCGTTTGAGTATTTATAATAATAAATTCTTCGTGTTTCGTGGTGACATTTACTTCTGGTAAATTCCCTGTGATTTAATAAACTCTCTGAAATTTTCTCAGATTTTTCAGAGCTCCAGAATTAATTTTAATGGGACAAAGATCGTTTTGGTAATTAAATAAATATAAAATAAATCCCTTCTCTTTTTCCCTTTCGGGTCAATTCCTAATTCAGTCCTTTGAAGTCTCCCCGTTTATCGTGAACTCTAACTCCCTTTTTCTTCTATGGTTTTGTGTCGTTCCCAGAACCCTAAAGTCACATCGAAAACCTAAATCCAAAGTTACCGGATTTATCTATTTTTGAAACCCTAGAACTCTTTTGGACTCCTAATCGAGAATCCTTTGTATTCGAAATATCTATATTTCTCTTTGAAGATTTCCCCAAATATTCCCTTAAAACCCCTCTCTTTCCTTTCTTTTTCCCATCTTTTTTTCTTTATTTTCCTTTTCTCCCTCTCTCTCTCTTCTGTTCACCGTCTTCTTCTTTCTTCTCTCCTTCGGTCTTCTCCCCTCCCTCTGGTTTGGCCCAGGCGGCTGCGCCCCTGCTGCCCCTCAGCCAGTCAGCCCTGCGCCTGTGTGCCGCCCTGGTCCACCCCAGGCTCAAGCCGCCCGTCGCGCGGAGGCACCGGCCCGCGCTCCAACCACTTGGAGCTGAGGATGGAACTGGCCCAGCTGCTCCACCGCCGGCCCACCAGCCTGCCAGGCAGCCCGCGCCCGCGCCCGCCGCGCCGAATCCACGCGCCGCACCGCCGCTAGTAGCCCGAAGTCCGCCGCCCCTCCCTGAAGCCCGGCGTGCCTGCAGCCGATCTAACCGGCCCCCGCGCCTCCTCAAGCCGCGGCCGCCGCCCCCGCTCTGGAGCAGAAGCCGCTACCCCCTGCTCCGATCCACACCACCTCCGCCCAGCGCCATGGGCTCCGTCGTCGACGTCCTCGCCTTGGCACTGACAGGCCTCTCCTGTTCCCGTCCCCTGGTGCCGTAGGGACCTGCTGCTGCCTCCTTCGTTCGCGCCATGCGTCGCTGCCGCGCCGCGTAACTGGCTGCCGACGTCGGTCATCTACCCCGAAGCCCGACTCTTTCCCCTCTCCAACCTTGCCGGCTCGTCGCCCGCTTGCCGCCGCCGGTCTGTCATCACCGACCTGGCGCCACGCCATCCTCCCTGCCGTCGACATCGACGCGCCACCGAGCTTCTCTTCTGGCCAACGCCATTTGCCGCGGGCTCCTGTTCGAGCCAGCCATGGGCCACTGCTCTGTGGGCTCGACGCTTTCCTCTCTTCTATGCCAATGACGACTAGGCCCCACACTTTTAATCCCATGACACTTCGACCATCCGATTCCCCGAAGTCAAGCTGAGCCGTTGAATCTCCATTAAAAACCTTGAGTCCATCTCATCCATTCGATCTATCCTGATCAAGTCCAAACCATCAGATTACTAACAGTCATCTCATCGTCACGTGTCGTCAAGTCATCAGTCCACCTCAGCCATTTGCCCTTCGGCCTCATGGACTTAGTCCATCCTAAACCTAGTCTATGACAGTGTGTCCTACCTCAATTTCCTATACAAAATTAATTCCTTTAATAATTAATTTCTGAAGGGATATTCCTGAGAATATTCCTTTTTCTTTTCGTTTCGGATTTATTCTGAATTTAATCTTCCACAAGCCCTATCTTTTCCGTTTGAAGTCTGAATCGACCTGTTCTTCTTCCTAAATTCATCTAAAATCATAATTTATTTGTTTATGTACTTTTTATATACTATTTATTTGGAGTTTCTTAGGATCTATTATCATTTTGCATGTAGTCGCGTATTTCACCGTTTCGGAAGATCGCGGAGCCTACGAAGTTCGGGGAAGAGCAAAGTCGAAAGACGTTTTCGTCTGCAAGGCAAGTCACACGACAATCTCCTTAAGCATGTTGATCCTATTTGTGAAATCTATTTTATTTTAAAAATTATTGCATGAAATGTTTTGGAATGACATTATGTGGGTATTTATTTATTATCCGATATCCATTGATAATTATGGCCATTTTGATGTTGATAAATTCTACCCTTGATACCTTGGGTAAAAAATAAATATGGGACTAGCCGGGTGTTTAATTATTTATCTGGCTAGATTATTTAGGAGTTGCTTAGCCATGTCTAGAAACTGTAGCGTCATTTTATATGGGAAACTATTCATTTATTCTAATTAATTAATGGATACTGGTTATTATTTTCACGACAGTGAGTCATGGTTGGTTAATTAATTGTGCAAACTAAAACTTACGGAATGGTGGGTTGTGAATGTTGCTAGCGGTGCTCATGACAGTTAAGGACCGGTTTACGGACTACTTGTTGCGAAGCAACACTCGTGCTAACCACAAGCTAGAATGGGATAGCAGGAGTTTGAAGTGTGCCGAGTTCAATAGGAGGCACCAGGGCATGTTTGTGGCTGGTATAAGTCTACACATAGCAGTGACAATAAGACCATGCTTCAGGCGTCGAGCCGTCTCGCGGGAAGGCACTTGATCACCCCTGCCGGAGACCAGAGGTTCAGCGGAGGCTCTCCTATTGTGCGATTACATGGATAATCCTGTTACAATTCCTTTCCGAGGTACCGTGGTGGTATTAAGGCGCACAGTGATGTGTTGTGGAGTTGTGCCTTGTGGGTAAATTGGTACAACCTCTAGCCAAGAGTAAAACTATTCGAATGCGCCGTGCTCATGGTTAAGGCGAGCCTAGCATGTTTTCTGTGATTAAGTCCACACACTACTCATTAATGGAAATAAATGATGGAATAGTGATAGCTCCAGTTTGGAGAAATTATGGTTTGGGCCTGAACTGCGTTGGAGCGTTGTTCAGAGATGAATCTAATGTTGATATTAATTAAACTATACGGTTTTCAATGATTTTAAATGCAAATGTTTTAAATGTTGTTTTATGCAAATGAACCATACTATGCCTTTCCTTTGGATTCCTGTTGCATTACATTGCATTTCCTAGTGTAGCTTATTGAGTACGGTGGGTGGTACTTAGTCTTGCATTATTGCAATCTTTAGAGTGAAGCTTTGTGAGGAGGAGAAGTTTGGTGTTTGGCTTATACCCCAGTTGAGCTACCTGTGGCTTGGTGCTGCCGCTTCGCTAGTTGTCGTTCCGCTACTATTTTCTTCTGTGTGAGGACTAAGTGCCTCTGTTGTAAGTATTTATCGTTATTTCGTTTTGGTTATGTTTATCAAATTGTCGATTTGTGTACCTCACTGATTCCTAGACGAGGATTATATTGTAGAAATTAGCTTGGAAATTTAGTGAATTTCTGAGCGTGACATGTATTGGTCAGCGATGCATCTTCACTGCCCAACCGTCTAGACCAAGGACATACCCGACTTCCAACTGACTTAAGTGAAGATTCAACTCTTCCAACCATCATCAGGAGGTGATCTCGGCCGAAAGGAAAGACACGACTGACCGAATGGAGCGGATCGGTGACGCCATTGGCCCGCCTTGTAAGTGAATACGGATAAGCTTACGATAGAAAAACAATTTTCTACCACGTAAACCAAAAAACCATGCGAGTAAAGGATTATGTATCGTTACCGCTCGACGCACAGTGCAACGGAAGTGAAGTCAAAGTAGCCCGATCCGATAGAGTGCGGCGCCAATGTAGAGGAAGTTGTTGATTCTGTTTTAGCAACCTGAATCGCCTCTTCCTTGCGTGAGCGTCTCCTTGCCACATGATCACCTTTCACGTTCCACGCCAATCAATGCCGCAACGCAGCATCGTCTCTACTGGTTCCACACGTCCAGGTGGTGGCGCAGTGCGCGGATGTGCTAGTGTCCGAGCTCGGCTAGGGTTTTGGCTCAATGGGAGAAGTGTGGCTAGGGTTTTCTCACATACGTGCGTGTGTTGTCCACTGCCCCCTAGCAGGGCCTATTAGGATTCTACTCGGATCTTATCCGAATTGAGCCCATGTTTGGATCTCTATCCAAACATGTCATTCCAAACCCGTTAAGTGGCTACCCCGTAGGTTTAATATAATACTCGGTTGCAACCCGAAAAAACACCTTTTCGGTCTATGTGTCATCGCGGTTATACACAACAGATCATATCGGCTGAACCTGTAGTGTATCCATATACGAACCCCTTTGCCACATTAAGCTCAAAGCGAGATGTGTGCTGTCCTTTCAATAGCCTAATTATTCACTTGATTATGTAATGGATTACTCAACTCATGATTGACTCCTCAGTCACTTAGCATAGCCATGGCACTTCCATGATCCATTACATCAAGGGGCCTTGTTAACGCCAAAATTTGGTACGGGTCGTTACCATGTTCGGTTAAGGAAAGAAGCGATATCAACCATTGGAAACTAATCCAGAAGAGTCCGAGCTTGGGAAGGAATCGTGAAGACCACGTTATGGCAGCTATTTATCTTATCTATTAGATAGTTTTATCTTTTAGGAAACCTGATCTCTTGTCCGATCAGGTCTGTTAGTTTTCCTTTTCTAGTTAGGAAAGTCCTGTTCGTGTCCTATAAGGACTCTTGTAACTCGGGGTATATATACGTATGCCCGGGACCTTGTAATCCATCTAATCGATCAATACCAATTCGGCGCATCGCCCACCCTTTACCAACGGGTTCTTGCTTCTCGAGCGGGCTGCATCGTTAGGTCCGAACTCCTGCGAGAGGGGTAAGTCTCGTTACCCCGATACCAAATCGGCTAGGACTTTCTCGGTTAGTCCGATATTCTAGTCGGTCTATGGTAGTCGGCTTACCACGTGTATCGGATCTGTCTACGGCTGCATCGGTTCGTCCGACCTCTTAGGCTGGTCAGGTATATCAACATTCACGCGTGCGTAGGTCTTATCAGTTTACTGGGGCGATTTATCATCAGTTCGTGCTGCATCGGTTGGGTCCGACCTACTGAAACTGCAGCGATAAATCGTTCCTACTAGGCTGATGTTTTTGCGCAAGCGTCTTATCGGAATGTATAGCCGGTAAGTTATTTTCATCACAGTTGCATTAGGTCTATCGGCTCGTTGAGGTTCCTTTACTATATCGATCTGTGCTGCATCAGTTAGTTTGAACTACTAGATCGATTAATAATAGATTTATCCTTGTCGGGCTGATCGTGTATATGCGACGTTCTATCGGAGTGGCTTAGCCGATAGTTATTTTTTATAAAGCCGACTGTATTATCATTCTTGTTTGGTCATCTATATTATCATCGGTTTTTTTCTAGCCGATGCATATGTGTTCCTCGACAGTCGGCTGGCTTACTATTTTGCTTATCTATTGAAATCGGCTCCTAGCCGATGCACATGTTATAACTGACATCTTGTCTATTTGCTCATAGCCACTATCGGTTTCCTAGCCGATACACAGGTGCCCATCGGATATCGGCTACGAGGAGTCTATATCAGCCCGTATCGGCCGATAGCCGACTTGCGCGATTGCTGACCATCCGGGCAACGAAGGACCAACAAGGACCCAGACGCGAGCACGAGACTCGGGCGCGAGTACAGGCAGAGGCCCGGGCACGAGCATAGCAGGCATCGGCTGGAAGGAATCCGTATCGGCTTGCTGGCCGATTGGATCAGTAATCTGATTTCTTCATCTCCTTGTCAATTGCTGGGTCAAATTGACTGGCACGCCCGCGAACCTCAAATATTTTAGGACCTGCACTGGAGCTAAGCAGATCTCCCAGGCCTTCGCGTGTCCACCAGGACGCCGAACCAGATCGTCAGCGAGCTTTTCGGCACACCCAGCGGTTTTCGGCGTCAACAGGGCCTAGAGATATCTCCCCCGTTTACTAGGAGGGGTAAATCCCACCTTGATCATTCATATCCCACTACATATTGTGTACTTATTACTCGGTTTGAAATTCCTAAGCTGAATCAAGATATTTGTCCAATATACCAATAAAATATAGCAAAAAATTATGTGGAACAATAAATCAAAATGTAAAAGTTAAACAGATGGTATTTTTGGGTAAAAGCCACATATGGGTTGTTGTTATCTATCTAAAAGTTAAACAGAAGATGCTTTGAGTAAGTACAATGTTGATATAGAATGGGAACAATTTTTAGCACAAGGTATTGCATAAATTTGTTATTAAATCTATTCAAACTGTAAAGCTATGTAGTTGGAAACTTTATACTAATACAATAACTTAGTGTGCACAAACTTTATATATGTATAGGCAAACTTTGCGCACCAAACTTTGTACATGAAAATAATTATATTTGTGCACAAAAACTTTGTACAAAAATATAGGAAAGCTTTGCTCACACAAACTTTAGACATGGAAATTTGAGTGCATATAGATGGAACATATCTTAAGAGTAAAACCAATTTGAATTATAGAAAGATTTGACTATAACCACATCATTATAAACTAGGCCAAATAATAATTATGATTCTAAAACCACATCATTATAACTAGACAAAGGAATCATATAAATTATAAAAGACTTCCCTGATTCCAGACTTGCCATGAATAATATTATGTTGGTTATCTTTTGATGTACAGGACCTCTCAAATTTAGTTGCAATAAAAGATGCAGAATAAATTTTGATGCAGATTTCGATTGCTTGCCATATGGAACAACCGAGGCTGTTTATTATTGCCATTCCTTCTCTAAAATTATTCCTATTAATTCCTGAATCATATAAAGGTCACAGTTATACACTATGCTGTATATTGGAGTGTTGGAGGAATTTTTAGAACAATACCTGATTGTATTATTTTTAGTATGATTTTTATCTAGAAATTATTAAAGGGTTACCTAAGCAGCTGAAAATTGTTGATCTCTCAGCGGTATGCGCTACAAGACATATTTTATTTATATAGATATATCTTTCATGCTATTCGATAAACATTCTTATTACATCTATTGACCTTTCTATATGATTTCCTTCAGATTTTCTGACAACCTATCCCTACATACATGACGGGAATTACCCGAGGATTCTTTTTCTAAGTGCAATATGAGCGAGTCATGTATATCAACTAGTGTGTCGTTTGGATGCTTATGGCTATCTTGCTTGATTAAAACCATTCTCAGTACTTGTGATTGTAATCTGTAGATCATTTATTTGCCTAGTTGATTGGTTTTGTGATCAGCGTTTGTCTTAGGATTTTTGTCCATCGTTGATTTGAGTGGTAACGATACACCCATTTCAATCCCACAACGCTTCTTACAATATTGTATTTTTAAATTTTTAGCAAACCCACAATAGACACAAATGCTATTTTTTCTATAAATTAAATATTTCTGAAACAATTTAATTGAGTTATTCCGGGCCGCTATTCGTCCACGGGTGGTGTTACTTGCGTTTATTTCAGCGGACCAGTAAAAACTTATTCTTTTAATGGAAACGGGAGGAGGCTCCTTGCCTCTTTCTTATTTAAGGAAAAAGTCATATTTGACTCCCTCAACTAGTCGAATTTGATTTGTATCCCTCATCGCAAAACCGGGTATAACGGCTCCTCTAACTATTAAACCGGTGCAAAATGACTCCCTCGGCAGTATTGACGGTGGTTTTCACTGACATGGCTTCCACGTGGCAGCCTAGTCATCCCAGAAATTAAAAAAATAGAGCGGGGACATGTCATTCACTCTTTCTGCTTCCTTCCCTACCTTAGAGGAGAAGAAGAGAAGATAAAGCCGCACAACACACGCTGACCTGCATTGGCATCGGCATCGCAGGAGGATTCGCAGCGAGGTTGTCGCTCCCTCGATCCCCTCCTCCTCCTCCTCCCTCTCCGCTCACTGTCCGTCCAGGGATTCATGGACAGCGCCTTGCGGCGGTGGCCAAGTGGCGGACTGACGCCTCTCAGGTGTTCTAGTACTACCTAAAGACCGCTCGACCCTACATGCCATCGGCCGCTGGGTCGCCACCTTGCCGTCACTGCATTTACCGCCCTCCGCGGTCTACCTCGTCTAGGGGCTTCTACACTTGTCACCTACAGCTCTCATTGGTTTCCTCTCGCCCCATGGTCGACCCTGAGGGCCCAGGTTGCCGCCCGACGGTCCTGCCCTCCCCACCCGCAACATCGACGAGTTCAAGCCCTTCCTAGCATTGGCGAGAGAAGAGGAGAGAGAGATAAGGGGGAGAGAGGAAGGACGAAGGGAGGGAAGGAGAGTATGACAAGTGGGCCTTACGCTGTGATTGACATGTGGGCTCCATAAATTCTTTTGATTTTTTTTGAAATTGCCAATGATATGTGGGTCCTATTTAGTTTTTTTTTGCTGACTGTGATTCCACGTTAAGTGATACCATAGCCGTCACGTAGAACGAAGACTAAGTCAATGTGCTACGTAGGTGTCATGTCAGTAAAACCACCGTCAATACTGCCGAGGGAGTCATTTTGCACCGGTTTTAATAGCCAGATAAGTCATTATACCCGATTTTACCATTGAGTGATATAAATCAGATTCGATCTTTAATAAGAGATAAGGGAGTCAAATAGGAGTTTTTCCCTTATTTAAAAAGGAAATCAGCCGGCCCGGAAATAGCCGATCGAGACCGAGCTATGGAAAGCATATGCATACCGCCCGGACGTCTAACGTAATGGGCCTATTGACTCCTTGCGCTTGTGGCCCTTTAGAGCAAGGCTGACTGTAAGATTCTTACAGCCAGCGCTGGCTGTAAGGATTCTTACAGTCTACCTCTCAGCCCACCAATATAATAGTTGCACCTTCACAATTAATACATGACCCACTTATCACTCTCACAGGAGTTTTTTTTGGTTCTTTGCTGAAGCCGGCTGTAAGCTTACAGCCCGCTTCTTCTCTCTCTCATCTCATCTCCTCTCTCCTCCACCTAGACCTGTTACTATACTGCTCTTAGTCGATATTGCCGGGCGGGCCTTGCCTCGTTACCCGTCCCGTCTCCTACGCCCGCCGCGGCGCCGATCACCTGCCGGGGGCCCCGATCTCCATCCCACCGCGACGCCGTCCCGCGTTCGGTCGTTCCTCACCAGCTGCGTGTTCCCGTCGCATGCTCTCGCCTCTGACTCACTGCGCCCAAGTCAATCTCCCCGCCCCCTCGGCCTCGAACTCGGAGGTCTCTCGCGAGTTCGCCCGCCGCCGCCTGCGCCGGTCTCCATCACCGCGAGGCAGACCGGTGCGTCGTCCTGCTGTTCCGCCTCCGGTGAGCACCGTATGCCGACGCACATCCCTCTTTTCTTTCTCATCCCCCCCTCTCTCTTCTAATCCACACCTTTTCTCTTCTTTGCTTAACCTATTATTCTCAAACACTTCTAGAATCTGGAAGCTTCTCTCATTGCCTTAAAAACCCTAGTACTAATAACACACAGTTTTGTTCCCAAGAAAATTGGGCACGTTAGGTCTGCCCTGACGAAGCAATGGGACGCCCGGAGCCTGTCGTTTTGTTTGCGCAGACGATCCTCCACTCCCAGCTGGATGAGTATGTAGATGAGGTAAGCTTTCCAAATCCTTTTTTAACCCTAATCTGCTCTGCTTGCGGTGACCAAATCTTGCTACTGCTTCGTGATTATACGTTTGGCTTTGATGTGTGTTCGTCCTGTTTTTCCGTCGGACCGATGACTCTCCCAACTTGCACGCACCGATTAGGGCAGATCAGGGCTAGTTAGTACCAGGTTCTCTAAAAGAACTTGTATTTTCCAAAGAGGTTCTATGCAATATACATGCGAAAAGGTCTTACCACTAAATTTTGCAACCTCCCACTATGCCACCAATCTTATAGTGTACCCTCTCAAATGTGACATTATGTGGAACACTATCCAACTTTCCCACATGGGAAAAGAAAAAGATAAATTTTGCTCCTGGGAGCTGTGTTGGTGGGCACCGATTTGCAGTTTTTTATTTTTACTTTTTGCGTGTGCGCTTTGCTGCACCTGGAGCTTATCCATGCTGTGAAAAAGAAAATGGTTAAGGGTTTTGACAAAGTTGAACAAGGGGCATGGCAGCAGTGTGGACAGGTCATCAGAACCTTAAGGAAAGATGAACCCAACTTAAAAATGTGAATAAGGAAGTTGAGGAGCACATTTTGATGGAAAGATATGTCGAGACAGCATGCACACACACAGTAATCATGGGCAAAAAGATCAATTTTTCTATGTGGCTAATGGCTGATTTGGACAGAATATGGCAGATAATGGCTGAGCGCAAAGCGCACTAGTGAACTTGTGGCATATGTGATAAATAAGTTAGTGGCATATGCAAAATTATCATAAAGATATTTTGGCCTACTTTTTCTGGAATTTTAGAATGTAAATTCAGGCTTCATAAATCACGCCTAGCAGTCATCTCTGTTGGGTTCCCTGCCTTGAATCATAATATCCATGCCCATGTTTCCAACACTGTGGCTCCACTTGTCCTTGCTTTTATGAAAGGGGAACTTGCCCAAGAGTGCTAAGTTTTATGGGCATGTGACATTACAGTGTTTGATCCATGCTAGGGTGTCACAAGGTTTTTATCTGAGAACAATCTAGTCAAGTCGATCAGTAATGCGGTAATGCCAAGATGTAAGACATACCATCACTACACATGGAGTAGATCGAATGCCTTTGAGACCATGAAGACAGGATCAAATGTTGTTGTGTCCTTTTCATACAATGGAATGCACCTCTACACCTACAAATGGCGTCAGCTGATTTTGATGGTTACCCTGTAACCTTACTAAACAAAAATGTCCTATTAATTCATCAGTAATCAGTTTGATCTTTTTTATTGCTGATTCATTTCAGACTAGTATGCACGCCTAACAAAGATAAATAAGTATTTGTTTGAACAGCACTTGTTTTACAATAGATAAATTTGCCAGTCTTTTATTATAATAAATGTGACAACTTCAGAAAATAAAGACATGTAGAAAGCTTTCTTACATGGTACTAACTACTAACCACACATAGGAACCAAACATCCACAAGTGTTCACCGCTGGGACATTTGTTTACTGAAGAATGGAATGTCGGGGTGTTCATGATTACAATAAACTACTGTTTAGAATTTACACTTTAGAGGGAGGGAGAGAGAGGCCCATTTGATCTCTTTAACTTCATATTGTGATTTCTCTCCTTATGTTCACTTCATTCTGCTGTATCACATAGGTGTTGTTTTCTGAACCTGTCGTGATCACTGCTTGCGAGTTTCTTGAGCAGAACGCCGCTCCTTCTACACCAAACATATCCCTTGTAGGGTAAGAAACATTTCTCATGAATATATTTTTGCACATGTATTTCATCTTCTTTTATATCGTGAAAGAAACATGTTACTCCATGTGCATACCCTGTATAGGTGAATTATGATAAATTGTGTATATGTGTCCGTGTCATTTGGTTATTGTCTGTTAAAAACAGTGGCCACTTTTATAATACTTATCTAGTGGTTATGAACATTTGTATTTCTTAGTGATTTGACTTGTAGGTGGATGACTCTTATCACATGACTAAAGGAAAACCATTCTATTTTGGTTTTGACATAGGAAAAGGTTACCTAGCTGAAAATCAGCATTTCTTATTTTTGTGAACTCAGCAACAATATGCCATTTCATTTTTCTTTGGAATTTTTCAGCAGCTTGTAACTCCAGTAGGACATTCTCCATTTTTCAATGTGCAGATAGAACATGCCGTATCTTCATATAATTACCTGACTTGTGATGTATTTTTAATATGTTTGGCTAATGCATTTTGTTGATCTTTGTTGATTCGTAAAGTTTTACTTAAGCACAAAACTCCAGTTTCTATGGTCTCAGAGTTGTTACTAAGTTACATCTACTAGTCATCCGTGTGAAGAATATGCACTCACATTTTGTTATGTGTTAACAATCATTTTTCACTTTTTGTTCATGTTGATAAGTCATTTTCCTCAATTAACATTGATCGTTTTATATACAGTGCTACATCCCCGCCTTCATTTGCTTTGGAAGTCTTTGTTCACTGTGATGGGGAGTCCCGATTTAGGCGCCTTTGCCAGCCTTTCTTGTATTCACACTCTTCATCCAACGTGCTAGAAGTTGAGGTACAGCATCTGATTCTCAGTATACTTTGTCCATTATTCTTAGTTGGTGTTTGTGTTTTCTTCTTTTTCTTTAGTTCAATGGACCCTACTCCAATTCTGAAGCTACAGTTGTTGCAGCATTTTCAATGTTTGGGTTATTTTACCAAGTAAAGTGCACTGGTTTGTAACAACAGTGTGTAATTTGGGTCCTTGAACTGAGGTCTGCACATTTATGTCCCCAACACTTGTATAATGAATCAACAAGGTCCAGGCATTTCCTAATTGGTAGTCACATATGCTATTTTGGAGTGGGAGTTTGCTCATCTCTCCTTGACTAACAGAAAACATCTCTTAGTCTTATCCCACCTCTAGAAAGGCCCTAGAAAAAAAAATACTAACTCAATAACCAACTGATTGGATCATGCTGGAAAACCCTCTTTATGTCCAGTTGTCCACTCTAAATGCAGCGGGATGATGCCATGATATAATACATTCTAGTATCCTACTACTTGGAGTAGCCACTTCCACCTCTCATAAGTAACCTATACAAAATTAATTCACTCCTTTATTACTTGAGTATATTAATCTGCATGGCTGTCATGGCATACTAAGTGACCATGACACCTGAGGGATGCCAGGTAGGGAAGGTGATGCTGTTGTGAGCCCAAGGCGAGGCGAAGGGCAGGGATGCAGGACAGTGCAGAGCAGAAGGTAGAATAGAGCAGAGCAGATCAGCCGATGAAGCATGGGGAGAAGATTGGGGATTGATAGGAAAAAGCAAATCAGAGCAAAAAGGACGCATGGAACAGCACAAAGAGATGATTAGTAGAACAGATCCAGATAGGGAGGCAAGAGAAGTGGAAATCAGAGCGAAGGGAGACAGGCAGCAGAGCTGATCGGTGATTGGGATGAATGAAACCTGCAGATCACAAAGCTTCCACAGCATGGATGAGAGAGCTTGGCCAGTGGGCCAGGCAGGCGAAAGAAGCTCAGCAAGTGTGTGCACCGGTCTTTCCTCTAATCGCCATGAGGCCAAGGTTTTGTGGTGTCAACCATGTTCATGTGCTAATTCAACTCCGATCCAAATTACATGAATATATTACAAAGAACCCCATAAGGCTATTTTGCTAATACCTTCAGATTTGCCTACAGAACTACTAGAAAATCCCAAACAAAAACCTTTCTCCACAGGATTTTCTAGCTTACCAGTTTGTCTGCCATGTGGAAGGGGAGCAGAAATGCTATATATAAGATATATCACGAATCTTTTAGCTTATATAGGGTTGAAGTGCCATATCATGATCATTTGCTTACATAGGGTTCGAATATGCCTCCAGGACATAAATGCTCAATTTGCAGGTTCTGGCACTTAGATTTTTGTCAAGTGGTAGGCCTTTACTTGCTAATATTTTTAGATTGCTGCTTGAGCAATTTTCCTTCCTATTCTATTTTGCAGGCTATTGTTACAAATCATTTAGTGCTTCGTGGAACTTATCGCAGCCTTACTCTTGTAATTTATGGGAATACCGCTGAAGACCTTGGTCAATTCAACATAGAACTAGATCTGGATCACTCTCTTGCGAATGTGGTTAGCTCTCCATCAGAGGGAAAGCTTGAGGACCTGCCACCAGCACTACATTCATCCAAATTTACATTTGAAGAATCATTATCTTCACTAAAACCATTGAGTTTGCAATCTACAGAGTTGGATTTATCTATTGAAGTGAAGAAAACTCTACATTTAACTCTTACAATGTATCAGATACCAAATGTGGAAAACCTTATTCCTAACCTAGGAAATACAGTTATCTCAGCTGTTTTGAAATATGTCTCTGCTAGCACTAACTGCATGTCACGCAATTGGAATCAGGACTCAGCAAATTGCTTTGTGAAGGATAATGTCGATTCTCAGGGAACTATTAACACTCTTCTAATGGAAGCTAGCAACGAGCTCTTTGACATTTGGAAAAATGTCAATTCTATTGTAGACACTAGTGCTTTTGATGATAATGGCCTTGCCTTCAGATTAGAAGAGTTGCCTACAACTAAAAACCTATTTGCGTTGTTTGTTAATTGTTTCCCATATTACAGGAACTGTTCACTACTTGATCTAGAGTGCCCTTTTCAGGTAATTTATCTAGCAACTTTCATTACTTGTTTAATGTAACTACACGGCTTACTTATCTTAAGCCTTTTTAATTTCAGAGTAAGCGGCTAGTTTTCTCTTTGAGTTTGGTTCTCCTACTATGTTCCTCAAAAGAGAGCTGCTTTTATTTTGTTGATGCTGGTGGGATGGAGCAAATCATTAACCTGCTTTGTTGGAAGGCCCCAATGTCTCCAGCTACTACACTGCTTCTCTTAGGTATTGTTGAGCATGCTACTCGGCATGTTGTTGGATGTGAGGCTTTCTTGGGATGGTGGCCACGAAGTGATAACAACAATGTACCTGTTGGCAGCAGTGTTGGCTATTGCTCTTTATTGAAGCTTCTACTGGAAAAGGAAAGACATGATATTGCCTGTCTTGCTACATATGTTCTACAACGCTTGCGTTTTTATGAGATACTATCGAGATATGAGGTTTGGAAATTTCTTTCAATACCTAACCATTTGTCTGTTTTCATTGTGTTGTGTATATCGTATGAAGCTTATAGTTGACTTGCAGTCTGCAGTGGTAAACATTGTGTCAAACCTACCTTCTGAAGAACTTTCTACTGATGGAGCTAAACTTCTTAGTTCTGCAAGTATTGAACTAGCTGAACTGCTGGTAAGTTTCTAAACATGTCTTTTATCAGGCTAATATCAATACATAGGATATGTATGTTCTGTCATCCTCCTTGCATGTGAAGTGGGCTGTCAGTAGTTTTATACTGACAAATGTTGATGCAGAAAGTGACAAATATGTGTGGCCCTATTGAAGACCCTTCACCAGTGGTTACTGCAAGAAGAATATGTAAATTTGGTCATTTGGAAGGTTTATTGTCATACGACTCAACAATTGGTCTTATAACTGCTTCGAAGTACAGTTTCCTGCAGATTGATGCTGATCCATACATGTTATCTCTTATCCAGGTAATACTGTCCATACACACTTCTTGTTTTTCCTTTACATATTGGTTAACCTCTGTGTGCTGTAAAGCTTTATGAAGATTTATATAAGAGTGAGTTGGATATTGGGCCACATATTATTGCCGAATTTTCACTTTGGACCAGGTAACATTCCTTGCTGTTGAACTTTGACCACCCTTCTCCATCCCTATTCTCCTCAAACTCCAGCTGGCTTCCTCCTTGATCAATGGTGGAGGCAAGGAGGATGATTAGGAAGCATGGTGCCTCCGCTGCCACTACCATCTGCCTTGCAGCATCATCTGTGTGTTCTGGTGCTGTTTGCTGTGCACTAGACTCAAGCAGCCACTACCTGGAGCGCACCAGAGTGACACTACGGGCCACTGTGCCCTTTGCTGAGCCCAGGCTGAGCTGCCGGACATCGTACCCTGAGCCCCAGCCCCCAGATAGCTCTCAGATATACCTGGAATCGTTGTAATCGGCTGTAAGGCCCTCAACACTGTCTTCAAGCTCACAGTTTCCCCAGGCTTCTCCACCAAGCTCCGACATCCTCCATGTCCTCTTCATCTTGGGCCATGATGCATGCTGCCATGCTGATGTTTATCCAGGAGGAGACAAGCAGGAGTCTTGAGAGAAGAGAGTGAGAGATGGAGAAGGAGGATGTGGTCTAAAATGCAACAAAGGAATATTACCTGGTTCACAGTGAAAACATTCCCCAAGGGGTGGTCTGAAATGAAACTTTGGTAATAATACGTGGCCCAATGTGTGAATGCATTTTTTACATAATGCTTGTTGTCAATCTGCAATTCCTGTTTTTGTTGAAATTAATTATAATTATTATTTCTTTACACGATAGCATGGAGAATAGCTTGTTGTATATGAAATGAATGCATTGCTTAATAGTCTTTCACCCACAAAAGGGCCAACTTTCATCTTTTTGTGGACTGGATGTAGGTGTCAATTGGCAAGTTCCAACAGGCCAACACGTTGATATTTTGGTTACTATAGTACCCTCCGTCCCACAATATAGCAACTTTTAGCTATGAATCGCCCAGATTCATAGCTAAAAGTTGCTATATTTTGGGACAGAGGGAGTAACTTATATCCTATTTTTATTTTTTAAGACCCATAAAGCAATATTATACCGAAGTTCGTAAATATTATCTGCAATGAGTGATGCTATGCAACAGCAAATTCTCCTTTAAGAACTATGTAGGAGCATTTGTTTTTTATGTTTAATGCAAATTATTCTCTTTGTCTAGGTATTCTTGCTATTCCTCATTAATTCTGCTTGTTATCAGCAGACAGTACGCTTTTGTTTGAGAAATTTGTTTCACTTCAGTATTCTTTTCCAAAACAGGAAAGAGGTTTTTTCCCTCTGTCAGCGGCCTTGTTGTCATCACCAGTACTGCGGTTAGCGAGTGGACCTGCTGCTGAAATTTTGATGGAGATAGCATCATCAATTGAATCCATTGTCCTCTCCCTTCTTTTTTGTCGCTCAGGTTTGATTGGTAGTTTCTTAAAATTGGGATTCATTATTTTTATACATTATGACATGAAATCATCCTTTTTCTGTTCTCAGGGTTATCTTTCTTGCTCGGTCAGCCTGAAGCAACTGAGCTTATACTTCTGTCCCTTCAAGATGGTGAAGATATGACTAAAACAGAATGCATGACTCTAAGACAGGCCTTTGTTCTTCTGTCAAAAGGATTCTTCTGCCGCCCGCAGGAAGTTGCAATGATCACAGAGCTACACCTTAAAGTGGTCTGTGCAGGCTCACCACATGAGAACTTTGTATCCGTTTTTTATGCTGATAAAATGTTTTTGGCATACATCTGAATATGGTAGACACTGCCCACTAGGATGTGAATATGGAAGAATGGTTTATGTCAGGACATAAGATTTGGTGAAAATGCAGGGTGGTTTTCACCTAAGAAAGTGTTAATCTTGCCTGGTTGTGCTCGAATGATTAATAATATAGATGCCTTGCTGCATAGTTTACACTGCGTATTTTTTTATACATCTTGTTCCCACTAACTTTTATGCTTGTGTTTACCTCAACTTTTGTTGTGAGTTAAATCATTAATTCCATCATTCTACCCATCATGTCATCCACACTATCAATGCTGTAAGATTGGTTTGTGATAATATTGTTTACATATAATTGCTTCAGGAACATAGTTTATTTGTATATGGCACATTAAACTTGAATTTTTCAACTTTTCTTATTCATATTGATGTTTGAATTATTGTGGTCTGTAGGGAAGTGCTGCCAATAGGCTATTTGCAGTTCCTCCAAATTCTGATGAGCTTTTGTGGGTTCTTTGGGAGCTTTGTGCTATTTCAAGGTCAGTGTTGAAGTCATCAGTGTCTACTGAGTAATATATGAAATGTGCTTGTGATAAAAAATCCAACATGTGTGCAAAATAATGGCTCAGCCTATGCATTGCCATTTTGATATTATCATTATCTTGGCCCAGTTCTAATTTTTTGGGCAGGACTTGTATTCCTGTTCCTGTAATCAAGAAGATTCTAAAACTGTCTGAATGTTTGCTAATATTGTAAATTTTTAACCCACATTCTTACTCTTTCAGTTGTCTGGTCACATATCTAAAACTTTGATCTCTATAATGAAACAAAACAGTGATAAGAAGTACTGTAATGTCGCGTGCATGTATGGACTTACAATGATAAATAGTGATAACAAAACATCAGAGAGAAGCTGGTTTTCAGTATCTTCTTTCTGTAGACTTTCTATATGGACAGGTTTATAAACAGTATAATTGATGCAGGTCTGATTCAGGTCGCCAAGCATTATTAACTCTTGGTTTCTTCCCTGAGGTGCGTGTTGTTTGTATGCATTAGTAATTGTATATGTAACTTATTTGAGTTGTGAATGACATAAATATTCCTGTCACAGGCAGTATCAGTTCTGTTGAGTTCTCTCTCTTCATACAATGACCTTGACTCAATCATGACTAAAAATGGTTAGTAAACTTGTTATATTCTTCTAGACATTTCATTTTTGAGGTTTTGACTATAGCTTACAGCTCCTTGTCGACTTAACTGATATCAGGAGGGTCTCCTTTGGGCCATGCCATCTTCCATTCGGCTGCGGAAATTCTTGAAGTTCTGGTTGCAGATTCAACTGCTTCATCACTTAAATCATGGATTGGATTTGCTATTGATCTCCACAAGGCTTTGCATTCATCATCTCCTGGTTCAAATAGGAAAGATGCCCCAACAAGGTTACTTGAATGGATTGATGCTGGTGTTGTGTACAAGAGAAATGGCGCTGTTGGGCTTCTCCGTTACACCGCTATTCTAGCTTCTGGTGGAGATGCTCATCTTTCTTCTGGAAATGTGCTTGTGTCAGATTCAATGGACGTTGAGAATGTAGTTGCAGATCCAAATAATACTGCAGATGGTCAAATCATTGATAATCTTCTTGGTAAGCTTGTTGCGGATAAATACTTTGATGGAGTTGCTTTGTGCGGCACTTCTGTTGTTCAATTAACGACAGCTTTCCGTATTTTAGCGTTCATTTCGGAAGATAAGGTAAGATGCTCATTCTGATAGTAAACCCATTCGTTCTTAACTTCTTATTTGCAAAGAGTGGATGCCATCATCTTTTGCTGTTTTGAAGGCTGTAGCTTCATCCCTTTTTGAAGAAGGCGCAATAAATGTTATATATTTAGTCCTGATGAACTGCAAGTCTATGCTTGAACGCTTGTCCAATAGTTACGGTAAGCATGTAATACTTTGTTATTCAAAATTTTATTATGCTATTAGTATGTATTTATATTTTTAATGAAGTAAATTAAGCTTCACATGCTATTTCTGTAATAACTGATGTCACAATTATTTTTCCTTAAGATTACCTTCTTGATGAAGGCGCTGAACTCAGTTCTACCACGGAATTGCTTCTAGACCGAACTCATGAACAAACCCTTGTTGATCTCATAATTCCCTCACTTGTCTTGCTGATAAATCTTCTTCATATATTAAATGTAAGATGCTATCTTCTGTTCTTTGTGATGTAGATTATTTGTATGCTTCTGTGTATAATCATGCTATTGCTTCGAGCTACTAATTTCAATAATTTTTGATTTCATTATTTTGAAGGAAACAAAGGAACAGTATCGCAACAAAAAGCTTCTTACTGCTCTTCTGCAGTTACACAGAGAAGTCAGGTAGGTCATGGATATAGCCCTTTTGTTCCCTACTGCCCCCTCTCCTCTCTCTCTGATATACATCTGCAATTTTGTTTTTTCAGCCCAAGACTAGCAGCATGTGCTGCAGACTTGTCCTTCATGTTTCCTAGTTTTGCTGTCAGTTTTGGTGTTGTTTGCCATCTTGTTACGTCAGCACTTGCTTGTTGGCCATTGTATAATTGGGCACCTGGTCTGTTTCATTGCCTTCTTGAAAATGTTGAGGCCACTAATGCTGCAGTACCATTGGGTCCAAAGGATGCATGCAGTCTCCTTTGCCTTCTGGTAAGTATTTTACTTGTTTCCGTAAAGGAAGTACAGGCACCAGCCCTGTACAATTATACTTGTTCTTGTTCTAACAGGCTTTGTCTGAATTTGAAGGGTGATCTTTTCCGAGATGAAGGCATATGGCTGTGGAAAGTGGAGGTTCCTTCTCTGAGTGCCATTAGATCTTTGAGTACTGGTACGGTCCTAGGTTGTCAAGTTGAAAAACATGTGAACTGGTACCTTAACCCTGAGCATGTAGCCATACTACTTGTAAGATTGATGCCGCAACTTGATCGACTTGCATGTGTCATTGAGAATTTTGCTACTTCGGTATGTCCTGGCTTTCAATTTTTGTTGTGTTTCTCACTCAGTAGCAAACAACTTTCAACCTCATTAAATACTTATATTGACAACTGTGTTACAGGCCCTTATGGTGATACAAGATATGCTTCGTATCTTCATTGTCCGTGTTGCCTCCGAAAAGATTGAATGTGCTGTTGTTCTTCTTCGTCCAATCTTTATTTGGTTAAACAACAAAGTTGATGAAACTTCACTGTCAGAGAGAGAGATCTTTAAGGTAATGTGAACTGATTATGGCTCGCTGTTATGACAATGCATGATTCATAATCTCACTGGGAACAATTCAGAATTAAGATTCGTATAAGTTCATATCTGAGGGTGTTACTAACAAGTGTTCTAGAAAATTATTGTTTTTGCTGCGATGACAAAAGATTTCCTTTCCTAATTGCATAGAAGCAAGAATGCATACCATGATTGTGCCAATTGCGCTACCATGCTACTTGGAACTACTTGTAGAGAACTGGTTTCCTCTATTTGGTTAGTATTGTTAGAATCATCTGGGTGCAAGTCAGTGTTGATCCCAACAGGTTCTGTTGCATGCTAAGTTGCCAAGTTACCAACATATATTTAGAGCTATTTATTTTTTCTAACACAAATTAGAGGACCTTATGATTTCCAGCAGAAGTTGTTTTCTGTCCAGGTTAAGTGAATCTGCAGTTCTTCGTTTGTTCTGGAAGACTGGCTTGTTTCCTTCCATTCTTTTTCTTTGTTTTGTTTTCTTGAACTTCATTTTTTCCCAATAAATTAATTACTCCCTGTCCCAAAATAAGTGATCACTTTGGATTTAAAATTTGTCCCAAAATAAGTGACCACTTTAGAGTACTACTTATCTCATCAATCACTTCCCATTTGAATTTCTCCCCATTTTACCCTCAACCACCCTCCCACCTAACCATTTCTCATTTAATAAGGGCATCTTGGTCATTTTTCTCCCCTCATAATTTGTCCTCTCCTAAAGTGGTCATTTATTTTGGGACGGAGGGAGTAGGTATAATTAGGTAGTTTCATCTGTGCTGGCTACGTGCAGACTGATGTGGATTGATCCTGGAAACCTAGTTGGTTTGTTTCTGGGATTTGAACCCTCGATGGGATGATAAGTTATTTGTCCACGTGTAATTTCTCTGTGTTAATTATTTACATCGATATCATTGGTGAATTTTCATGCTAAGATTTGTCTGGCAGTGAAACAGGAGATTGAAATGTTCCATGACTTTATTACACTGTCACAGTTGACAACCAAACATAAAAATGTACTGCCGAAACATAGTTATTCAATTTCTATGCAATTCTATTTCTAGGATGACTTGAATTGGCTATTTGGTATTCAACTAGTAAATTTCGATCGTAGGATCCAAACATACCCTTGCAGGGCTTGTGATCTTTATGGACTGACTGGAAGTAATAATTGCAGTACGAAATTTCAGAACAATAGTTCTATTTGCATGCTGTTCGCGATAACAGATGCACACACATTCAATTTTGCCCCCAATTTAGTCTTTTCTTCATTTTATGCCGGCACTCAGCATCACCAATCAATTGCTTAATGTGTTTGTGTTGTTTCAGGTTCATCAGTTGCTTCAATTTATTGCAAAACTGTCAGAACATCCAAATGGCAAGGTGAGAGGTTCTGCCATTCATGGCCCATGGAATTTTTTCTCTCTTTCTCGTCTCATTTTCTTGTTATCCAGGTGTTGCTCTGGAAAATGGGAGTCACAAGGATTCTTAGAAAGTTCTTACAAGATTGCAGCAATATGTGTTATATGGAGGACAACATGATTTCTGAGAAAGGGGTCTACTCGAATGATCTCCTTATGCTAAGATGGAAGATTCCTTTGTTGAGATCTATTGCATCCGTCTTTAGTACCCAGCCAACTAGTAAAGAGCCAACTACTGTTGAAGAGTAAGCAATATACTGTCAGCATTGTTTATTTTTAGATGTATTTCACACTTTGTATGCTAAAACTAATTATTTTCATTGAAACTAGGCTTTGGAATGAGAATGCCTGTATTGAAGAGTGCTCTTCTATAATGTATCACCTCTTGATGTTATGCCAGGTACAGTTTCTTTTGTTCTGTCTGGAATAAGTTTCTGCTTGTGCAAATATGGTTTTAAATGCTTATTGAATCACTAATTTACTTTCCACTTCTTTGTTTGATTTCCAAGCTTACATGTACATTTGAAGCCAGGAAGCTCAATGTTTTATTGTGGTTTCTCAAGTTATCTGTCCAAAATGATTCCAGCAGAGCTCTTGTTCACATTGAAAAAAATAATTTCATGTACCTCCAGAAGTCATCAATGAATTGCCATGCTCAGTTTATTAGTCACATAAAAAGGACAATTGTATTTTCTGTTCCTTGACTATTTCCAGAGCCTGATTTCGTCCCTCAACCCATTGAATTTTTCTTTGCATCCAATAGATTCATGGGCAGTTTGGTGCCATGTGGCTGCCACGTGATCTATTTTTGCCATTTTGTTTTCTACACCATGAAATTGCCCTCTTGTTAGCTCCTTGCTTATGCAGGGTTACTACATTCTTGCTTATATGGTAAAAGTTATGATCTCACAGCTACATCATTTAAAAACTGCACATGGAAAAAGATTTGGATGTGCTTTTGCACAGGTTTTGATAGTAATGGGATGTAAAATGGACAATTTGGAGTTGTGGGTGAGAATGAGACTCCTAGTAGAGTTCAGGGATTTAAAGTGGACACTTTTGTGGGGGAAAAAGTAGTCACTGACATTTTGGTCTGACATATCGACTGCAACTTTTAATTACATTTATGATGCACTCAGTAGTGATGGAATTTATAAGAAACACTTGTGGTTCTGAATTTTTGTACGCGTCACAGTCGAGGTGAAAGTGAAACCCTGAAGGATTAGCTAAGAGAAACCCTGAAGGATTAGCTAACTGCTTATAGAAGCTGAGCGTCTCAACATATAATAAGGCAGGGTGGGCAAGATTTTCCAGTTCCCCACTTTTTGGCTAGGGTTGTGTTGTTGCTTTTTGGTATAAAAATTCTGACCCCCCTTGAATTTATCTGAAGTCATGTGAAAACATGTTAAGATCCTTAGATACCACATGAATCCTATCGTAAGATGCATTTAATGCAAAAATATTGCTGCAATTTCTGAAATAAGATTTTGATAGGAAAGCCTGAGGATGATAAATTTTGCTAGAAGTTTTATTCTTATACTGTGGTGCATACTCTTAAAGTTATACTTTTAATCCAAAAATTTTATATATGTATAATTATTATGGCACTTATCACACTATAATATGCCATGTCAGGTTCTGCCAGTTGGACGGGATATGTTTGCATGTTCTCTGGCATTCAAGGAGGTTGCTTCTTCCTATTCCTGTAGAGGTGCAGTGACTTCAATATTTTCACAAATCCAAAATTCTAACAAAGACGAGCAGGCAAAAAGTGAGAGTGATACCTGTCATGGCATGTCAAAGGTGGATAATTGGTGTGGCTTTTCCCCTTTGTTGAAGTGCTGGAAGAGGCTCCTACCATATATTTGTGCTAATCGTCCAACAGATTATTTGGTAGAAATAGTTTATGCCTTGACACTAGGTGCTATTGCCCTCAGCCAGTCTGGTGAAAAGTAAGCATCGTTTTTCTTTTGAGTATTGTAGTAATAAATTTTAAACGTATAATATCAATTGGGTATGCATTCTGATGTGCAAGCATGCCAAGCATATCTTTGCAGTCAGCACTTACTAGACTGCATCCGATTTTATTTAGGCGTACCTTTTTTGACTGCTTCAATGGTCCTTTGTGAGCACATGTTAACTTTGGTACAAATGCTGATGTTAGTTTTGTTAAGTCTTTACATGCTTATGTTTTATTTAACTCAAAAATTCATTTCAGACATGTTTGGGGGGGTTATGTCAATTCCCCAGATCTAATGAATTTACATATTACAAAAAAAATGTTTATAAATGCTGGGAGCAAGGGGAAGTCAAACTTTGGACCTAATGAATTCGCGCTCACATAGGATGCTCTGCTAACTAGGTCAGCATCTACATGTAATATTTTTAGAGAAGATTTCTATTCGACCTGTATATTACTACCTCCGTCCCAAAAAGAATGCAATTCTAGCTATGCACTGTCCAATATGGGCTTAGATTTAATCCAAAATCTATTAAAACATAATGTTTTGAACCAGCCGGTTAACTTGTTAAACTGTGGTCGATCCAGCAAACCAAGAGCCAATGGACTGACCAGTTTACCCTTTTGATACTATGAACTTAGGAAGGCCCGTACCATTATTCTGGCAAAATCAGGCCCATAGATGGCAATAGCATGCATAACATGTGCTGCAATGACTCGGATGGTGTGTCCACCCTTGCTTCCATGATTGGTGGTTTGGTTGCTTCATCGTCTCACAGCGTCCAATGCTTTAGTGATACCGAGGATCAGTGATTACTAGGACCGGTGGCAGGGGACTTTGGAGTGGATGATGGTGACAGAAACTCAAAAACAGCAGTTGGAGAGATGGTGGAGGGGCACGGTACAGGAGAAAAGAGGCCATGGTTGGGCAAGGGTGGGGGTTGGCTCTGTGGGTATTCATGGTTGAGGGGAGATTTGGCCTTGTCGGCAGTTTGGGTCCTTAGAATGTGGCAATGCCAGAAAAGTAAGGGGAGAGTGGTTCAGTGTGTGTGAGAGCAAGGGTACGCACACAACGACGGGAGAACAGAACAAGCTCCCTTTCTAGAAATTTGATCCTTATTGACTGGCAATTTTTTTGTCATTCTCACATTGGTTTTCTAAAAGAAAAGGTGACAGTTCATGACTTTAGATTTCTATGGTTGCGAGATTTTTAAGCACATTTTATATTATTGATGCTTATGTTTTTACAACAATTTTTTTTATCGATAGACATGCACATAAATACTCACATTGTTTCTGTTGGTATAGTCTTGAAGGTATCATCATATTGAGGTGTCTATTTGGGCACCCCTTTGATCCTAGTTCATCAGAGGCCTCTGATGAGGTTACTGTTTTATTGAAAACTTTTGAAGAGAAGATATGCCAGGGGTTTGACGGTTGGTCGCCTTATGTTGGAAAACCTCTTTTACATCAGGTATTTTGGTTTTATCTTCAATATTTCAGTTTGCTGGCCTGTTTCTTAAAATGATCAGAATTCACAGGTACGGAGTTCCATCAAATTGCTATGCTCCATTATTGAAAATTCTGGACCATTCACAGATTCAGCACAGATGGTTCTTGAAGAAAGCACAATACCAGCTGGGGTGTTTCACAATATTGTCATGACGTCTCATCTGATGCCTTCCATAGACTTTGTGTCAGTAAATGATGAGCCTGCTCTTTTATTTTCCAATGCTTGGAAGGCTTTTGGTGATTCAGCAGAACCTTTTGGATGCCAACTGTCTGAATTTGGAAAGAGGATGGTGTGGGAGTTGCCTGATTGTTCTCTTGATAAACAGCTAATGACGGGCCAATCTGCCAGGAGAAAACTGGCATTAGGAGATAGCGCAAGTAGACGTGTAAGGGACAATCAAGCACATGAACCTACTGGACAGTTCTCTAGAGGTTTAAATACAACTAATGCCTCTGTAGGTCATACACGTAGAGACACTTTCCGCCAGCGGAAACCAAACACAAGTAGACCACCTTCAATGCATGTTGATGACTACGTGGCAAGAGAGAGAAACATAGATGGTGCAAGTAGTGCATCAAATATTGTAAGTTCTACTCCACGCGGAACACTTAGTGGAAGGCCTCCATCCATTCATGTAGATGAATTTATGGCAAGACAGAGGGAACGTCAAAACCCTGTTCCAGCACCATCTGGGGATGCAACTCAGGTAAGACGTAAGGCAACTTTGGATGAAAATGTCTCTACTAAGCCGGAGAAACCGAGGCAACCAAAGGCTGATCTTGATGATGATCAAGAAATCAACATAATCTTTGATGAGGAGTCAGGATCAGATGATAAACTTCCTTTTCCTCAACCAGATGACAGTCTGCAATCACCACCTGTCATTGTTGGGGAGAACTCTCCAGGTCCCATTGTTGATGAGACAGAAAATCAGCAGAATGAAAGAAATCTGTTTTCTGGATCAGTTGTATCAGAGAGTGATGAAGCTTGTGAAACTGGCATATCTTCACGGACAACAACGCGTCAAGAAGCTAACATCCCTTCTGAGCGAAATTTTACAGTTTCTAGCCCAGAGAAGATCATGTTCCATGATCATGCGGACAAATCTCCATTTATCCCTCCTGTTACTGGATCGAAGGTTACAGCTGGTCATAGCACACATGCCGCACAAGCAACGCTCCGACAATTACCTCCTAATATGTATCGGAAAAGAAGCCCACAGAAGCTGGCTGAGGGTTCTGTGTCATCTGGATCTCATGGACATGATCGTACACTTTCCAACAACCAGCCACCTCTGCCACCGATGCCTCCACCAGTTTCTTCTGTGTCTCTACAAAATCCTGATTCAATTCAAAGGCAGCCATCGTCTTACATTGCTAGAGATGGGCCACCACCTTTTCCTCCCAGCTATCCAATGCAGTCTTTTGACGCTAGTATGCCTTCATTTGCGGGGCATCAGGTAATAAAGATGTATCTTTTAAAGTTTTAGTTTTGATGTTCCTGCTGCTATTTTGACTTGCTGTTGCGATTTAAATTCTACAACATGAATTCCCTTTTCCAGGTTCAAACTGAAAATGTCCTACCAAGCACCGGTGATTCATCATCAAATGCATTGCCTAGTGTTGATGCCAAGTTCTTGTGGAACACACTTCCAGTAAATAGGATCCCTATGGAGCACCTCAGCTCTGGTTCATCTACTCGGCCAGTGTCACCCCTTCCTCTACGGCCAGTTCCAGCAACCCAACATGCTGCAATGAGCTCTGGGCCTCCAGGATCACTCTATAATCAAGGTTCTGGTGTTCTCCAGCCTTCTCCACCTGCATCCCTTATTAGTGATGCAACTTTAGGGACAAATCCTGCATCTGGTGGTGCACTTGCTTCAAATTCCTTACCATCACTTGCATCACAATTTCTAATTGGTAGGCCTTCAACTCGTACTTCATTTTTTGGTACCCCTCTTCAAATCCAACTCTCATCTGGCCTTGCACAGAATGTTTCTAATCCCCAGCCTTCTCTTTCCTCGATGCAACCACGACCACCTCCACCACCACCTCAGCAGCCACATCCATCTCAAACATTCCAACAGTTTGGTTCTCTTCAAGTACCACACCAAGAACAGCCAATGCAATATCCACTAAATAATATTCAGCCTCAGGTGCCATTGCAGTTTCCGAACCAGCTTCATGTTCCACAACTGCAATTTTACCATCAGACTCAGCAGGAGTCTGTCTTGCAAACGATGGGGCATGTGTCTGAACAATCGCTACTTCTGAACCAGAGTGCACAACAGCAGACGAACTCTGGGATGAATTTAAACCAATTTTTTTCATCTCCAGAAGCTATTCAGGTTTATTTGAATTTTTCTTGGAACTACATGCTAGGGATCCTCAATGCCAAGGGTTGACTGATTTTGACGTCTTCTACTTGCAGAGTCTGTTAAGTGATCGTGACAAGCTTTGCCAACTTTTGGAGCAGAACCCAAAACTCATGCAGATGCTTCAGGTTAGATGGATTTTGCTTGTTCTTTTTGTATGGTACATACATAGTGCATGGTCTTAGTAGTGCATACGGCATACCACGTTTTTGGCTCGAATACAACGGTTGCTGAATTTGTTATTGTCAGACCTTAACTGCCTACTGAATGAGTGTCTGCTGCTTTCCATTTGACAAACAGGATCGTATTGGCCAGCTATAACTGAGATGGGAGGCTTCTGTGACTCTTAATGCCGGGTTGATTTTCTTTTTTCTTTTCTTGCTTTGTTTATTAGCTGTAGCAAACATATGGTCAACATTTACCGTTGCGAGCCTCAATGCACGCCTACGAGTCTGTAATTCTCTATAGGTGTGTACTCTTGCTGTCAATTTTTGTCCGGCATTACTTTGGTTGATAAGCTCATCCAACATGGGCTATATGTTGATGATGTTTGCTGCTAATATAGCTTCTGACGTAGATACTCTACTGTCCGTATATTCTGCACGTACGCTATTTGATTCTACGAAATAATTTTACTAGTACTTTCTCCGGTCATATAAATAATTAGTAATGTTTAAAACTTTGTCCATTAATTTTATTTTGAATAAATTTATAAAATCTAATAAGCTTATGATATTATGATAGTACTTTCTAAAGATAGATCTATGCATATTATTTTTTTTCTTGTTTTTAAACTAAGCGTTTGAGAAGTTATTGATGATTAAAGTAACCTTGGTGTTTGAGATGTTATAGATGATCGGTATGATAGTTATAACGTGGTAACAATCTAAAACCGCATGAAATTTATTTTTAAAAATTTGAATTTAAAATTTTAAATTTTATAATAAGGTCGTGGGTAACCGCACGGAAACCTGTGGTAACCGTGGTATATTGAAGCTAAAAAAAAGGTTGCGGAAAAAATTGTAAAACGTAGTAAAAATTCTAAAAAATTGTAAAAAAATTAGGAAAAAATTGTGGATATAAAAACAATGTAATATTATATATTTTTTTTGCATAACTCTTGTTATCGTTTTTACACTTAAATAAAGTAGAAATTATATCTCAACCAATCTCTTATTTTTTTTAAATTTCGATGGAGCTTTAAAATATGAGGTAAACTTTGTTATTTTCACAAAATTTCTTCACTATACTGATCCATAATTCAAGCACTACCTACTGGAATTTTTTTTGGATTTTTTTTATTTTTTTTAAGAAATTTGAATTCGGATAAAATTTATTTAAACCAAATCGCCAGTAACCGATACTATACCCCGGCGGTTTAAACGGTAACCGCGCGGTTACCAGCGGTTTTACAATCACTGGTACTGGGCATTTGAATCTGCCACTAATATCATCGTCGCTACAGCGTACCAAGCCGTTACCTTCAAGCGTGGGAGGTGTGTTTCCTGCCGTTACCTTCAAGCGTGGGAGGTGTGTTTCCTTGACGTTTTTCTTCTGGTCTATCACGAGAGTAACCTGATGGAAGCCTGTGGCCAATCTATTGACGGTACTCAGAAAATTGAACGGAAACGTGTTATAAGCTGTATACTAGAAATTTGGCTACGCAGTTTGAATATATTGTTATTTTGATTATGCACGGTATATCTTCCATATTATTTTGGAAACTACATATGCGTCCACATTTTGATTATGCACGGCATACTAGAAACGTCTTTGGTATATCTTAATTGGAAAATTTATCCAAAATTACATACCACTACATATGCACGGTTGCACACCATATGTATTCACCTGTGAGTGTACTTTATAGTATACGTTCAAAAAGATGGAGGCTAGAGGTAAATCATAGACTTCACTGAGTTACTATGTAAAGCGTACCCATGTATGTTTCTTGGGACAATTTATATGTATGAATAGCTAGAGAAAATTTGTTAACTTTTCCTAGTTCAAACTTGTAACACAATATTGAACAAAGGAGGATAAAATTTATCACATATTAGGTAGATCTATGGAAAGATTTTCCCTTTAGACCTAGTTGAGAGCATCAGAGTTTCATCCACCTACAAAGACTTTACATGCATGTCCTCTGTAAGTGCAATAGCTACAAAATTGTTTAACTTATAAACCCCTTTTTCTATTCATGTGAATTGAGAAATTTCACGTTGAGTTTGTCATTACAAATCCATTAAAATACCCTCACTCAGAGTTAACCAAAATACTTATATTTTTGGATAGAGAAAATACAACTTTTCACAATTAAATTATGGACCGGGAAGGGGGAGTGTTCCATGGTATTGGGCTGGCTGGTTGAGGGCTGGGCGTAGGCCTAGATCTTAATGATTGGGTGTGAAAGCTTGATCGATAGGCTTGCAATCGTTGACTCTGATTTGACGGCTATCAAATTTCGAGTGATGTTGCTAATTCTTATGCCTATGAGCTACTCAATCCGTCCTAAAAAGAAAGGTCCTAAGTTGTTTTTAAGTAGAGATTAAGGTTTAAGAAGAAACAGCCATAGTGCCTTTATTAAATATTTTTTTCAATCGTATAGTGTTACAATGTTTTTAGAGATGGAAGGATTATTAGTATTTTGTTTAGGAAAAAGTCTACTTCATCTTCTGAAGTATTAGAGTTGGTCTACTTAACTCTCTGAATTATGAAATTGGGTATTTTACCCTCTGAAATATGAAAACTGGCTCAAATAACCTCCTAGAATGGTTTTGTAGGTGGTTTTATCATGCAGATGATGATATGGCAACAGTATTGCTTGTATGGCACAAAGATTAGTCTATTAAATCTAAATTGACCCAATCATTTTTTTCACTCACTGATCGGCAAGCCTAAAAACTGCATATTAACACTAATGTATTTTTTTTAAGAAAAGGGCAGGAGTTCTGCCATTAAATTAAGAAGGAGCAGCAGAAAGACACTGACAAAACCTTTACAGACCGACTGTTACAGATTAAGGAGGGTAAACTCCTACTATCCTAGAGGGTATGAAGCAGAAAAACAAGGACTACTCTCACAAAACTAAAATTCTCTTGATTTATGTCTTCCATAACCCTAAGAGCTACCGCATATTTGTTCATACGTGTCCTAGAAAACTCTCTTATTCCTTTTAGCCAGATATTCCACCAAGTCGTGGCCAGAGCTCCTATAGCTGTGCTCCTCGCTCTGTTGGGCTTGATGGACAGTAGTAGCTACCAACAGTCAGCAAGGGGGCCATCTGTCATTTGAACTCTGTTTAGATCTTTCCATTGGCAAACCCAGTCCCGGACTTTCTTTGTGTATGCAATCTTTTGCTAGGTGGGTGGATGTTTCGAAGGCCTCATAACACAAGCAACAGATCCAATCACAGGACCAATGGCGAAGTAAAAGGCTTTTGGGTGCAACAAGAGCCAACCGAAAAAGGAGTTTTTTGCATTTTTATATTTATTTATTAAAAGATTTGCAAAAGTTGATTTTTGTTTGAAAAAATTGCAAAAATAGACTCCCACCGCCCTCTGCGAGGGCGGTTTTTAAAAATCGTCCTCCCAGAGGGCGATTTAATGACGTGGCTGACGGCCATCGGGCTCCCGGCCGACGGCCGTCAGCCATTTTACGGGCGGCCCCCGGGCCTCCCAAAAACCGCCCTCTCAGAGGGCGGCAAGGGGGCCGCCTGCGAAATGCCCCCTAGGGGCCGGCCTCCCTCCCCGCGCGCCCGCAGGCCGGTTCTACTCTCCCGCCCTCGGCCGCGCCCGCATCCGCGTCCCGCGCCCTCGGCCCCGCGTCCGCGCCACGCGTCAGCGCGCCCGCGCCCTCGGCCCCACGCCCGCGCGAGCGCGAGGACGCCCACGTCCCGCGCCAGCGCCCGCGCCCCGTGCCCGTGCCCGCGTATTTTGCAGGCGGCCCCCTTGCCGCCCTCTCAGAGAGCGGTTTTTAGGAGTCCCGCCAACGGCCGTCAGCCACATCATAAAATCGCCCTCTGGATGGGCGATTTTTAAAAACCGCCCTCCCAGAGGGCGGTGAGAGTCTATTTTTGCAATTTTTTCAAAAAAAATCTACTTTTGCAAATCTTTTAATAAATAAATATAAAAATCAAAAAAATTCACTGAAAAAGCGGTGCTTCGGTTCTGCATGTGATTGCCAGAGGGGGCTGAAGTTGACATTCACCATTGCACCATGGAATTGAGTGAAATACGCACTTTTTGCTATGTACTCTCCATTTGCTGTCCATTTCCACGTGATATCATATGTACTTCCATTATTTAGTGTTATCTGTTGCATGCAGTGGTCCAGTTCAACCAGCTCGTTTAGTTCTTCTAATGAGGATATAGGCCTCAGATTTGAGATCCAACGATTGTCCTGTAACTCATAGTGTACGCTCCTGGTCTTTCGCTTGGCCAAGCTGAAGAGCAGCGGAGCTAATGTGTTTTGGGCAGGAGTTATTGAGCCAGTTGTCGCTCCAGAACGAGGTTTTCTTTCCATCACCAAGCGTGATCATTGTACTTGCTTGGAAGAGAGAGAGAGATCAGTTGCATTACCATGGAGTTTTCATATTAACCCACGGTTTGGTATCGTCCTTCCATTTGAACTATAGCCAACGCAGTCTTAGAGCTCTTGCGAACTTTTGGAGGTCGAGAATACCAGCCCTCCTAATTTTCTTGGTCAACAAACCAGTTGCCAGTTGACTAAACAGTGTTCCGAGCTGACCTTGTTCGGTTGTCTCCCTTCCAGAGGAAGGATCTTCTGAAACGATCTACTCTTTTGAAAACCCAATTTTGAATTGGGAGGACCGTTAGATGGTTTGTTGGGACAAATGAAAGAACTGATTTGACCAAAGTTTCTCTGCCCGACGAAGCAAAGAATTTACCTTTCCACCTTGCCATCCTTGTTCCCAATTTATCAATCAATGGCTGCAGATGGATTTTTTTTCAATCTTCTTGTGTGCAAGGGGAGGCCTCGATATTTGCATGCGAAGGAAGATAGCTTTCCCAGGAAATGCAGGAGCAGTGGATCCATTTCAGTGTTACCGCAAGAGATGGGGAAGATCTCAGTTTTTTTGCAGATTAATGTGCAATCCACTAGCCTCCGTGAAAAGTTGCAGGATTGCAGATAGGGCATGCAAATCCTCTCTCTTCGGATTAACAAAAATTGCCAATCATCGGCATACATCGAACAGCGAAATCTGCCGAGAGCACAACCAATCAGTGAGAAAATTGTGCTTTCTTCTGCTAAATGAATTAGCCTTTGCATGGTCCCATTGCTAGGATAAACAACATTGGGGACAAGAGGTCACCTTGTTGCAGGCCTCGCGCATGACAGATATCTGCCCCTGGGATACTGTTGAGTAAGAAGTTGCAAGCAAATTGGCCACGCATTTGCGCCATTGCTGTCCGAAGCTGAGATTCTGTAGAACCTATAGCAAAAAGGCCCAGTTCACCTAGTCAAAAGCTTTGGATATATCCAACTTAATAAATAAGGTTGGTTTTTTTATTTCTTTGGAGGTGCTGAGCTAGGTTTTGCACGTACAGGAAGTTGTCATAGATTGCTCTTTTTCTTACAAAAGCATTTTGATTGTGGGAAACCATCTCTTTTAGCCGTGGGGCTAGTCTATTGGCCAGAGTTTGGTCACAATCTTTGCAAAGCTATGTATCAGGCTTATCGGACGATAGCACTCCACCCTTGATGCCCCTTCTTTCTTAGGCAGTAGGCAAATGTGAGCTGTGTTTAGCTTTTCTAGGTGTACAATATTCAGATTCATGAAGTGATTGATCGCCTGGAGCAAGTCTTCTTTAATCACTTCCTAGGCGGTTTTAAAGAAACATCCAATGAACCCACCTGGCCCGGAGCTTTCTCCGCAGACATAGAGATAATGGTGTCTTTTAATTCTTCATCTGTGATCTCTTCGAGCTCATCTAAATTTAAATTCGGTAGTTGTAACTGTGACCAATTTAGTGCCTTGGTTCTTGCTGCTGGCTCCCCCAATCTTGCTGACAAAAAACGATATAGTTTTTCTTTTTTATCATGTGTTGTTATGGCTGTTCCATTCTCTGTTTGCAGCATATGTATGAAATTTTTTCTTCTCCTCGCATTTGCCTTGATATGAAAAAACTTGGAGTTGACATCCCCATGCTTGAGCCAAATCGTCCTTGATCTTTGCCTTATTTTGATTTTATTTAACACCGATAGGCCCAGCTCCTTGGATTTCAGCAGATTTCTCAAGTCCCTCTCCTCTGTGGAGAGTTCTCTGTCCTCCTGGGCTGCATCCAGTTGGAAAATAACCTCGTTGGCAATTGCTAGTTGTATGTGTATGTCTCCGACCTTCACCCTACTCCATCATTTCACGTCCCACGCTAGGCGGTTGAGCTTAATGTGCAACTTGAGGAAAGCGTTTGAAGTTGTCACTGACTTTGCCCAGGAGTTCTTGACCTCATCCATGTAGTCTGGTAGCTTTAACCAGAACAATTTAAAACGAAAGCCTCTATATATTTCCAGATGTTCCTCGCTGACAAAGGAGTACTGCATGGTCTGAGATAGAGGAGGATAAAGCACTCACGTCGGCCATATGGAGCATCAAGTCCCATTCAGCTGTGTAGAACATCCTGTCAATTCTTGTTTGAGTTGGAGTTTGCCCATGCCCGGCCCAAGTGAAACACCTCCCTGTAATTGGCAACTCTTTAATTTGTAGGTGATCAATTGTAACACCCCGAAAAATCAAAATGTGTTGTTTCGATTTTTGGTTTTGGGGTTCTTTGTAAAAAGAAAGAAGTTAGGGGCAATAAATAAAATAAAATACCTTTGGAGCTGTTTGACATATAAAGTCCAATATTGAAGAAAAGGTTAACCTAGGAAGTTTGGATATGCCATTTTGGTTGAGTTTTGAGTTTAATCTGGTTGTAGTAGTTAAATGAAGTGCTGAGGGGTAGCTCTACTTCTATAGCGAGTGTTCTACGGATAGTTCATGCATGAGATTGTTGGAGCATGCCGAAGGTAAATGTTAGTGTCCAGCTAGTGTTATCCCAGTAGAGCCCTATTGGTTCATTGGCACGAAGAAGGTAAGATAGCATTGGCCATCTTCAAGATATCATGAGGCATGTTTTGGAGGGCTCCAAGAGTTTATTTCCGTCAGTAAGTGGTTTGTTTGTGGTGCTTTGATGGTAGTGCTTGGTGGTCATTTTTGTGAGTACCGTAGGGAAGTTTGACCTTTGTGGCATATAATAAGCCATTGAAGTGGATGAGTGTTGTTTAGGGTATTTTACCTCTTTGTTGAAAAGGTGTTTTCGAGACGTAAAGCTTGGGATCAGGCTTCGGCTCATCGAGGTGGAGCATGACTTTGGGTGTTAAGTGTGCCTGAGACATAGCTTGTGGTTGTTAGGAGCGATTGTTTTTGTGTTGTGCTCTTCTTTTCTGCAAAGTATTAGTCCAAGCAGCAAGCATCCTGTGCTCTGAGTTGAATTTCCTCTTGGCACCTTGAGCTCTCTGCAAGCATCCTGTGCTCTAAGTTGAATTTCCTCCTGGCACCTTGAGCTCTCTAAGTAAGCCATGTTCGGGGTCTTTGGTTCAGCCATATCCTATTTGTTTTGGTTTGGTTTTAAGGATGATTTTAGGGACGAATTCCTTAAAGGAAGGGAGAATGTAACAGCACGAAAAATCAAAATATGTTGTTTCGGTTTTTGGTTTTGGGTTGCTTTGTAAACCGAAAGAAGTTAGGGGCAATAAATAAAATAAAATACCTTTAGAGGTGGGCCAAGGCCCATAAACCCAGCCCACTCCCATGTGTTCTAGGCATAAAACTAATTTAATAAAAATGGCCTATTCACGAAAACTTGCTCTTTGATTGCTATCTCGTGTGTGCCAAGATCTCGATCCAAATCCAATCTCCTGTGATCAAGTTTCAAATTTCAACTCCAGATCCAACCAGATCAAATCACAATTCAAAATTCAAAAATTCAAACTTCAATTCTCCCTCCAAATCAGACCAGCAAAAACAAAATTCAAAAACCATTTCCCTTTTTTGGGCTGCCGAAATCCTTTTCTCCCTACCGGCCCAACCTGCAACACCCCCTCTCCTTTCCCTCAGCTCCCTCCCGCCTAGGCTGTCTCTGCCCTGGCCCAACACCGTGCCCGCTAGGCCGCCGGCCTGCTCGGCTTGCCCTGCTCTCGGGCATGTGCCTTGCACGTGCCAAGGCCATGAGAGAGAGGAGAAATTCTCTCTCTCTCTCTCTCTCTCTCTCTCTTTCTCGCTCGCATCGACAACTCGCCGCCCGCCATTTGTATCTGCCCACACGCCATTTGTTTCGCCGCTCCCGCTCGCTCGCGCATGCCGTGGCTGACTGAAAGGACGTCGCTGTCACCCTGTCTGCCGTGACGACCACTTTGCCGCTGCTCACCGCTAAACCGGCCTTCGCCTTTATGCCATCACTGCCGCTCGTCATGGTGGTCCTGTCGCTAGCCGCCAACTCGTGGAGGCGCTCCGCTTATGCCTCCAACTCAGCTTCACCAAAGCGGAAACGCCCGGCCTCCCTTTCCACCGCCCCGCTTTTCTTTTTCCCCTCTAGAGCCGGACACCGCCTTCCATCGCCTTGGCCTCTACCACCTATGGACAGAGGTTGCTGATGCCGCGTGCCAACTCATCATCCCCTCCTCCTTGACCGAGCTGGTGACCCCGCCAGCACAATGGGAAATTCCCCTGTAGCCCCTCACTCTAACTGACCTCCGGAGGCCTATAAAAGCCATCGCCATCCCTCCGTTTTTCCCTTCCGAAGTCTCTCTCTCACCACTGCTATTGGAGCTCCGCGCGACCGCGTCGACCTCGCCGTCTTCCGCAGCTCACGCCGGTGCAGTCGGTGCAGACCTAGAGACGGCTGCTATCGCCACCGTCGGCTTCCCCTTCCCCACCTTGCCCGTGCCGAGGCCAAATGATCACGTTCACACCGCCAACCGTTCGTCACTGCACCCCGTCGCCACAGTAGCCCACCGTCTCCATCATCCTCTTTGTCGCTCCTTTAGCCCGCTAGCTAGCTCGTCACCGCCACTTGATGCCTAGATGCATGTCGTAGCTGCCACGCCATGGTCGCCGCTCTGCCGTCGCTCTGTTCGCCATTGCCCGTCGTGTAGAGCCGGCCGTCTCCAACCGCCACCCCAGGAATCGAAACTAGAACCCCAAGGGAGAGCACCCAATTGCACAGAATCGATCCCTGGAGCCTCACCGGTGAAATCCCCAAATCAGTGCCACCACCATGCACCGCTGCAATACGCCGTCTCCGGCCATCTTCCGGCGAATCCGAGCTGTTGGTTCGATTCCTCGTGACCTCTTCTCTCCACCGGTGGCCTCGCTGATGGCAGCCTCCTAGTATACTGCTCTGGCAAGCTGCTCTGTTGTCGGCCATCTGATCGAGTCCCTGTTCATATTCTATCCCCCGCCGTCCGACGTGGCTGCCACTTCTGCACCACGTCCTCCCCACCTAGATGCCGCGTCGGCCTCTCATGTGCCACACGTGCCCGAAGTAGTAACCCACACTGTCACCTCGTGCGGGCGGTCCACCGCGAGCTGTTCAGTTGCGTGCGGGCTTGTCTTCTCGGATGCATCGTGGATCGGGGCTATGCGCCCAGCCCACCTCTCACCTAGTCCGGTCCCTCCGTGAGCCCATTCCACGTGAGCCGCGCGACTGACAAGTGGGTCCCGCATGATGACCTAGGCCCACTGGTCAGACCCACGAATTTTTACTGTTACTAATTTAATTTTTTTTTTAATTTACAAAACTAATTTTCGGTTTGAATCATTTGCAAAACTAGTCTCTTGCCGCCATGAGCCACGGCGGGATTTAAAAACCGCCGTGGCCCAGGGCGGCGAATGGCATCCCCGTCACCGGCGCCGCCGCCGTTAGCCCCGGGGACGCCACGTGGATTCGCCGCCCTGGGGGACGGCGGCGAATGCCCCCAGGGGGCCGAATGCAAAATTGCATTCGCCGCCCTGGGCAGGGCGGCGAATGCAATTTTGCATTCGGCCCCCTGGGGGCATTCGCCGCCGTCCCCCAGGGCGGCGAATGCATAGGACTGTCCGCACACCGATCGGACGGTCCGAATCGACGGCAAATTGTTGTAACGCGTGCTAACTACCTTAAAACAGTCATAACTTTCGCATACGGTCTCGGAATCGGGCAAATAAGTACTCTACGGACATCTACAGAAAATTTTACATCCGTTTCCCCCCCACTTCGTCGGGTTTGTCCAAAAAATTTTTACGAAATTCGGCCGGGAAGATTGAGTTTTTGAGGTCCGAAGTTTCAGCACGGTTTTTAAAGCACACTCGTAATTTTCTACAGGCCACATCTTACATCGGTTTGAGCTGCACCTTCACGAGATTTTGCTATTCTCGTGTTGCTAGTTGAGAAAAAAATATCAAAAAAAAAGAAAAAAAAATTTTGCAGGCGGCCCCTGGATTCGGACGGTCCGATCCTTGTGCGGACCGTCCGTTTACTATGCTAAAAACCGCCGTCCCTGTTAACGCCAAAATTTGGTACGGGTCCTTACCATGTTCGGTTAAGGAAAGAAGCGATATCAGCCATTGGAAACTAATCCAGAAGAATCCGAGCTTGGGAAGGAATCGTGAAGACCACGTTATGGCAGTTATTTATCTTATCTATTAGATAGTTTTATCTTTTAGGAAACCTGATCTCTTGTCCGATCAGGTCTGTTAGTTTTCCTTTTCTAGTTAGGAAAGTCCTGTTTCGTGTCCTATAAGGACTCTTGTAACTCGGGGTATATATACGTATGCCCGGGGACCTTGTAATCTATCAATCGATCAATTAAACTTCGGCGCATCGCCACCCTTTACCAACGGGTTCTTGCTTCTCGAGCGGGGCTGTATCGGTTAGGTCCGAACTCCTGCGAGAGGGTAAGTCTCGTTACCCCGACTACCAATCGGCTAGGACTTTCTCGGTTAGGTCCGATATTCTAGTCAGTCTATGGTAGTCGGCTTACCACGGTGTATCGGATCTGTCTACGGCTGCATCGGTTCGGTCCGACCTCTTAGGCTGGTCAGGTATATCACATCACGCGTGCGTAGATCTTATCAGTTTACTGGGGGCGATTTATCATCAGTTCGTGCTGCATCGGTTGGGTCCGACCTACTGAACTGCCAGCGATAAATCGTTCCTGCTAGGCTGATGGTTTTTGCGCAAGCGTCTTATCGGAATGTATAGCCGGTAAGTTATTTTCATCACAGTTGCATTAGGTCTATCAGCTCGTTGAGGTTCCTTTACTATTATCGATCTGTGCTGCATCAGTTAGGTTTGAACTACTAGATCGATAATAATAGATTTATCCTTGTCGGGCTGATCGGTGTATATGCGACGTTCTATCGGAGTGCTTAGCCGATAGGTTATCTTTTTATAAAGCCGACTGTATTATCCATACTGTTTTGGTCATCTATATTATCATCGGTTTTCTAGCCGATGCATATGTGTTTCCTCGGCAGTCGGCTGGCTTACTATTTTGCTTATCTATTGATAATCGGCTCCTAGCCGATGCACATGTTATACTGACATCTTGTCTATTTGCTCATAGCACTATCGGTTTCCTAGCCGATACACAGGTGCCATCGGCTATCGGCTACGAGGAGTCTATATCAGCCCGTATCGGCCGATAGCCGATTGCGCAATTGATGCCGATCCGGGCACGAGGACCAACAAGGACCCGGACGCGAACATGAGACCCGGGCGCGAGTACAGGCAGAGGCCCGGGCACGAGCATAGCGGCATCGGCTGGAAGGAACCCGTATCGGCTTGCTGGCCGAATGGATCAGTAATCTAATTTCTTCATCTCCTTGTCAATTGCTGGGTCAAATTGACTGGCACGCCCGCGAACCTCAAATATTTTAGGACCTGCACTGGAGCTAAGCAGATCTCCCAGGCCTTCGCGTGTCTCTAGGCGCCGAACCAGATCGTCAGCAAGCTTTTCGGCACACCCGGCGGTTTTCGGCGTCAACAGTCCCCCAGGGCGGCGAATGCAATTTTGCATTCGGCCCCCTAGGGGCATTCTGTTGACGCCGAAAACCGCCGGGTGTGCCAAAAAGCTTGCTGACGATCTGGTTCGGCGTCTGGTGACACGCGAAGGCCTGGGAGATCTGCTTAGCTCCAGTGCAGGTCCTAAAAATATTTGAGGTTCGCGGGCGTGCAGTAATTTGACCCAGCAATTGACAAGGAGATGAAGAAATTAGATTACTGATCCAATCGGCCAGCAAGCCGATACGGATTCCTTCCAGCCGATGCAGCTATGCTCGTGCCCGGGCCTCTGCCTGTACTCGCGCCCGGGTCTCGTGCTCGCGTCCGGGTCCTTGTTGGTCCTCGTGCCCGGATCGGCAGCAATTGCGCAATCGGCTATCGGCCGATACGGGCTGATATAGACTCCTCGTAGCCGATAGCCGATGGCACCTGTGTATCGGCTAGGAAACCGATAGTGCTATGAGCAAATAGACAAGATGTCAGTATAACATGTGCATCGGCTAGGAGCCGATGATAAAATAGATAGGCAGAATAGTGAACTAGCCGACTGCCGAGGAAACACATGTGCACCGGCTAGAGAACCGATGATAATATAGATGACCAAAATAGTAAAGATAATACAGTCGGCTTTATAGAAAGATAACCTATCGGCTAAGCACTCCGATAGAACGTCGCATATACACCGATCGGCTCGACAAGGATAAATCTATTATTATCGATCTAGTAGTTCAAACCTAACTGATGCAGCACAGATCGATAATAGTAAAGGAACCTCAACAAACCGATAGATCTAATGCAACTGTGATGAAAATAACTTACCGGCTATACATTCCGATAAGACGCTTGCACAAAGGCTATCAGCCTAACAGGAATAATTTATCGCTAGCAGTTTAGTAGGTCGGACCCAACCGATGCAGCACAAACTGATGATAAACTACCCCCGATAAACTGATAAAAATTATGCACGCGTGATGTGATATACCTGACCAGCCTAAGAGGTCGGACCGAACCGATGCAGCCGTAGACAGATCCGATACACCGTGGTAAGCCGACTACCATAGACCGACTAGAATATCGGACCTAACCGAGAAAGTCCTAGCCGATTGGTAGTCGGGGTAACGAGACTTACCCTCTCGCAGGAGTTCGGACCTAACCGATGCAGCCCCGCTCGAGAAGCAAGAACCCGTTGGTAAAGGGTGGCGATGCGCCGAATTTGATTGATCGAGAGATAATTTACAAGCTACCCGGGCATACGTATATATACCCCGAGTTACAAGAGTCCTTATAGGACACGTAACAAGACTTTCCTAACTAGAAAAGGAAAACTAACAGACCTGATCGGACAAGAGATCAGGTTTCCTAAAAGATAAAACTATCTAATAGATAAGATAAATAACTGCCATAACGTGGTCTTCACGATTCCTTCCAGGCTTGGTCTCTCCCAGATGAGCTTCCATTGGCTGACATGGCTTCTTTCCTTAACCGAATATGGATATGAATCGTGCCAAATTTTGGCGTTAACACATTCGCCGCCCTCCCCCAGGGCGGCGAATCCACGTGGCCTCCCCGCGGCTAACGGCCGCCGGAGCCGTTAGCTCCGGGTGACGGGATGCCATTCGCCGCCCTGGGCCACGGCGGTTTTTAAATCCCGCCGTGGCCCAGGGCGGCAAGAGACTAGTTTTGTAAATGATTCAAACCGAAAATTAGTTTTGTAAATTAAAAAAAAAATTAAATTAGTAACAGTAAAAATTCTCAGACCCACACCATCGGCGCCCACGTACGTTGGCTTACTGGGCCTCGCCATCCTGGCCTAGTCATCTCTGCCCCTCGGCCTCATTCGCGTTCTTGCCCAATAGGCCCAAGGCCGTCCTCCCCTTCGCCAACCACCTATGGGCTTAGCCCACTTGACCCGACCGGCTCCTATTTCCCTCAGTTGATATATGGGCCCGTCAGTGGCCCGAGAGGGAGAAAAACAAGAAAATCATTTTTAATTTCTTTTTCTGTGATCCAGAAATTCAATAAACCTTCAAAAATTCATATCTCCTCAATTGTTTGTCCGATTGACTCTGTTCCACCTCCAAAATTTCTCTGAAAATGAGATCTATCCAATGGCATGCTTAGAGGTCACAAATAGGGCTTTTATTTTGGTCCTTGTGTTGAGCTGCCTCGTTTCGCGTGTAGCTTCGGAGTTGGAGGAGCCCCATGACATGGATTTCGAAGGAGAAGCTTTAAGCCTTAAGCAAGGCAAGTCACCTTTGAACATGTTGCACCCATAATTACGGAGCTAAGTATTTTAAATTGCAAAACTGCATTACTTAGGTTACACTAGAAATTCTTGGTCGTGGTTTGCAAGACAACCGGCTGGCCGCCTACCTAACTTGCTACATTGACTCCTTTGACACTTGTGATACCCTAAACATCCTTGTCACCTCTCTTGATTGATCTTGGTACCTGTGCCGATGGGTAAGGTACTAGTGATCCCCCTATCAAATTTAAAAATGAGCACGATGTGTAAAACTTGGGTTTGCAAAACCTTTAGAAAACTTGACACCTGGGTCGGTGCCTTGAAAACAAAACGAGTTTACAAAACTCACGGTGCGGGAATCATGCCAGCAGGACGAGTCTCCCGTATTCGCACCTAAGAATCGATTCCTTTGGAAATTCATCCAAACATACAACAGTACAACCATATGGGTGAATTGGGATAGCACCTGGCTGATAAACTAGCCGCCCAGGGACACCTTGTATGTCAATGGACTGTGGATCGCTGGGAAGGTGGTTGGGATGCCTCCTGGGTTCTTGGCACAGTATGGTCTCAGACCTACCTTATTGTTGGTCTCGTACCCCTCTAATTGGCATGAGGTAACCTGGTGTCGACTCTAGAATTGCTTTGTCGCGAAAACCTCTAGTTACCAGTTGTGGCCGTTCTGCACAAGCTGGGTGGTAGAGCAAGTCACGTCGTGTGGGTGAAGTGTACCCCCTTTGCAGAGGTTAATAACTATTCTTGCAGTCGTGCCCACAGTCAAGGACGGATGTGAGGTGATTCCTTAGTGTAGTTTTGTTTGACTACTGCTTATGAAAGGATGTTGTGGATTGAGAATCCGATTTCCATATTGTGGTGAAGCTGTCGTGGACAGCAAGGCTACGGGCCCAGTGATGTGGATTGGCTCGTGGAGCCAGATCTCGAGAAGCCAACTTTGGGAGTTGTGCTGAATCAAAGATGATACAATTCACTCCGACCAAGCAAGACTCCACCTCGCTCCAGTTGTTGAGAAGCACACACTTAGCTTACTCAAAGGACTTCAAATAAAACTGAATGACAAAACAACTAGCCCTTCTTTGAAGCTTGCATTAAACACCTAAGTTCTCATGACTTGTTGAGTACTATAGTACTTACCCTTACTCTCTATAATCTATCCCCCCAGTGCTGGAAGAAGAGATGGATCCCACCGACGGAGAGTTCTTCTTAGAGTAGGCAGGATTCGAGAAGTTTTACGGTTTCAGCTTAGTTCCTGAGTCGCACTTATGGCTTTGGGCTAGTTTCCCCTTTCGCTCTTTTGGTAATGCATCGTTCTGAATTCGGGGTATGTCCACAGTTCCAACCTGCTTGTAAGACTATGTTTGATAATAAAGATAGTGGTGCCATGACGGTTCCATCGCCTGTTGTACCAACACTATATCCTGGGACTGGTACTGTTATGCATGATTGTTCTACGACTCAGACTTGTCCCTTCCGGAGGGCCAATTTGGGGTGTGACTGTTGATGCCAAAAATCGCCGGGGGCCGACGACCTGGTTCGGCGCCTGGAGACACGCGAAGGCCTGGGAGATTTGCTTAACTCCAGTGTAGGTCCTAAATCTTGAGGTTCGTAGGCGTGCCAGTCAATTTGACCCTGCAATTGACAAGGAGATAGAAGATATTAGATCAATGAGCCAATCGGCTGGAAGCCGATCTGGACTCGTCTCATCGGCCGATGCCCGATCTAAACTGTGGCACTTATACACCGACTGGAAGCCGATGATGGCATGAACAGTAACTAATAATGATAAGCAAATATCAAACTAGCCGATTGCCGAAGGAATACTTGAAAATCGGCTGTAAACTGATAAAATAAATAGGCAGAATGCGTAAATAAATAAATTGAATAAACTTCAGCCGATTGCAATAGTAATTGCTAGCATCGCTCCAAAGGTGCTGCCCGTGCCCGTGCCCGGGCCCTTGCTCGTGCCCATGCCCGAGTCCTTGCCTGCTATCTGTGCCTGTGCCCGGGCCCTCGCCTGCTGTCCGTGCTCGGGTCCTTGCATGCTGTTCGTGCCGGGGTCCTTGCTCGTGCCCACGCCCGGGTCCTCTCCACAGAGAAAAATCGAGATATGCAATTTCGTGCCGCCCCGACTTGGCAGCGATTTTCTAAACATGTTTATGACAAATCGGCTGGATATAAAGATAACTTATTGGCTAAACACTCCAATAAAACATCGCATAAAAACCCATCGGCTTATTAAGAGTAAAGTTGTTACCAACAGTCTAGTAGATCGGATCCAACCGTTGTAGCACAGACTGATGATGATTACAAGACCTCGATAGGCCGATAGATCTAATGCGATCGTGATGTAAAATATGATAACTTACCGGCTATATATCCCGATAAGATGCTTGCACAAAAATATCAACCTAGCAGGAACGATTTATCACTGGCAGTTTAGTAGGTCGGACCTAACCGATGCAGCACAAACTGATGATAAATCGCTCCCAGTAAGCCGATACGATCTGCGCACGCGTGATGTGATATACCTAATCGATCTATGAGATCAAACTAAACTGATGCAGCCATAGACAATAAATATATCGTGGTAAGCCGTCCACCGTAAACCGACTAGAATATCAGACTTAACCGAGGAAGTCCTAGCCGATGCAGTGGCCGGGGTGATGAGACTTACCCTCTCGCAGGAGGTCGGACTTAACCGATGCAGCCCGGCTCGAGAAACAAGAACCCGTCGAAGGGGTGGCGATGCGCCGAAATTGTATTGATCTGATTGATGTAGATATCTTACAAAGTACCCGGGCATACGTATTTATACCTCGAGTTGATACGAGTCCTTATTGGACACGGTACACGATTTTCTAACTACAGAAGGAAACATTAACAGGACCCGACCGGACACGAGATCAGGTTTCCTAAAGATAAAATATTAACTTTGCCTAATTAATAATCTTCCATACTGCGGTCTTCACGGCTCTTTCCTGGATCCGGTTTCTTTTGAATCAACTTCTGTTAGTTAACTGCAATTTCCTTCTTGACCGAATCTGATACAGAGCCATACCAAATTTTGGCGTTAACAGTGACACACCCCCCACTAAACCCTGGAGGAGGGGGACCGACTCCCCCCTCCCCCACGACTCTCCCGTCCCTCTCCCTCCCCTCTACGTGAATTCTAGGAGCACCTCCCCTTCCCACATCTTCCTCCCTATAGATCTTCATCGTCATAGCTTGGATCAAGAAGATAAGTGGAAAAATGGAACAAGGAGGAGGAGAGGAGCAGGAAAAGGGGTTTGATCGGTGTTTTCCTTGTTGTCTCCATGGAGGTTCTCCAAGGGAACCCTAGGTGAGGCTTGCCCGCTTGTTGTAGCAGGTGTTTTAGGGTGTTCTTTAATAATCTAATTCATGGGTAAGGAGGCTTAGGGGAGAGGTTTGGGCGTTGTGATTTGGTTTGGTGGTTCTGCGTGTGGGCAGATTTACAATGTTTCTGTATTTTGATGATTAGGCAATGAACACGGTTTTTCCTAAAAAAGTGTATAACTAGAAAGTTGTAGATATTGTCGAGGCCTAGCAGATGGTAAAATCTAACAATTTGATTATAACTCCCTATTTAGAATTTTTTTAGTGTGTGTTGTTTGAATTTCTAGGCAGATTCTGCAGCCTGTATTCAAGTGTGAATTAGGTCATTTAAATGGCAGAATAAAAAATGGTTTCTATATGAAAGTTGTAGGCATTGTTCTGTAGTTTTTGAAAATGTATTTATTTACTGCCATAGCCTTCGTAGATTTAAAGATACAAAAACATGAAGCAGCAGTGTTGTTTATAGTCGAGAGCGATATTCTTTGTTTTTGCATATTGTTGGGTTGGGGCCGTACGAGCTTATTATTTACTGTATTATATGCATGTTTGGGTGTGTATGCTAAGGTTTACTTGTGAATATTTGGTGGTGCTTCAGATCATGCTTAACATCGTCTCTTCTTGGTTAGAGGCAAGTAAATGTAGCTATGGTTGCTACAGCTTTAACTTGTTATTTCTCCTACCTTCACCTTGAGAATTTATATCAACAATCAAGATAACTATATATGCTAAATTGAGTATTTATTTAAGTTGAATCATGTCTACTACTCTGAGCTAGTTATGGTCGATTGCTGTGCTCTTAGCAAAAATAATGTTTATATATGGTCTCATATGAAGGATGTGGTTATGATATTATTAATCTATTGTCATCTCATATTTGCGCTACATTTGCATTGCATTCGGATTTATGTCGTGAACCTATGGTTGCGACCATACCGGTACAACATCGTATATTGCCGAAATACGATGCAGCTTTACACTTTGTTGGGTGTGAAGGCAAGAATATTATTACATTGTATATGCACATCTTACAATCTTGCTGTGGAAGTTATATATTCTATTGGAGTAATCTTAGAGAAGTGCTTGCTTCTCTTGAGGTTATGAAGATGTGGTTTACCTTTTACTTATGAGGTTATGAATTTTATGAACTTGAATATTTGACTTTAGTTCGTTAAAAGATGTTGTACATTTGTTTTATTTTAAATCATTGTCTAATGATTTTGTAGCTTAAATAACTCATTAAAGCGGTTTATTTGCTAAGATTTATTCTCACCCACTTATAGTCTTTTCAGGTACTTGCTGTGGCATGTCTCATGAGGAGGTGGGATTAGCAATACTTCTGCATGTCATGATATCACTTAATATTTAAATATTATATTGTGGTTATAAGTAATAACTTGATGGGCTAATAAACACTAGAGACGTTGATCTTGGTTCACCTCCCTTTTTAAATACTGTTTGTATATGTTAATTTTGTTGGCTCGTAATCTTATATCTACATGTTATACTTCCACGATGTTTTTATAAGTGAAGATGCTACCAAAATTTTATTGATTGCCATGTTGTACGGTTTTAGTGCCATCTTAGACTTGTTATAGTTCCTGAGGTGTTACATCAATTAAACCTTTAAATCTCCAAATCAGTCTTCTATTGAGGCAATTATTGTTTTTGTCCTCAGCTTTATAAATGAGATTGAAGTCTCCTAGGATCAGCCAGGCATCATTCATCTGGCTGTGCAGCGAACGCAGTTCAGAGAGGAACATAACTTTTCAGCTTCCAATTGTGGTCCAAAAACGACTGTAATGGACCATTGGACTTTATCTTCTCTAATGGTTATCAGGCCTGATAAAGTATGTTGCCCTTGCTGCATGTCAGTCAGCACAAAGAAATTCACATCACATCCAAGAATTGTCCCCCTCGGGTTCCTTGTGCTGGCAAAGCGAAGTAGTTTCCCACAAATCTAGTTCCCAGGGTCTGCTTGATTATCAAATCATCCACTATGTCTAGTTTTGTCTCCTGCAAAAAAATAATTGTAGCTTTCAATTGATTCACTTGTTCTTTCACACTGTCTCGTGTTTTGCTGGAGCACTAGACTTTTTTTGGCTTATTTCCTCGATTTCTGTTAGCACGTTTTTCGAACTACTAAACATGTGTTTTTTATAAATTTTTTTTATACGAAAGTATCTCTAAAAAATCAAATAGATTTATTTTTCAAATTTCTATTAGTTAATACTTAATTAATTATGTGTTAATGACGTTCTTTGTTTTACATGTAGCGTATAAGCCAGGGCAATAAACCAATTGAAACACCCCAAGTCCTAACATTCCAATTAAAGATCTTGCAGTTCACTTGAGACATATTACATGAAGGTTGCAACTTAGGACATAACCATTGGTTGGGTCTGCCGCTAGGGGGCTGCCTTTCACTGAAACACAACCAGCACAGCTGGAAGAACACACACCAGTCAGGACGACATATGTCTGGGGGCAACAGAGAGAAAAGGGAACAAGAAGAAATTGAAGATACATGGCCCTAGGCCGGTCCATCTGCATTGCTTGGTATTCTTTGGCGTCTGATCCATGTGAAGTGATGTGCCTCACCGTGTTACACGGGAGGCCCTGTTCGCCAAAGCTTCTTGCTGTGGCTTATTTGCCGCACGTAAAACGAGAAACATCATTAGCACGTGATTAATTAAGTATTTACTATTAAAAAGTTGAAAAATGGGTCTATTTACTTTTTTAAGCTACTTTCATATAGAAAATTTTTGCAAAAAATGTACCGTTGATCGTTTTGGAAAGCGTGCGCGCGAAAAACGAGGAGTTAAGCCAACGTCCAACGTGCTGCCGAACAGCGCCTTAAGGATCTTCAGGCAGGGGCAACCGCTGCCCCTTTCTTCCCGGTGCGGATGTGGATGTTCTTGCAGCCTCCCTTCTCCACCAGTGCTGCAATGATCTTCAGCGACGAAGGGGACAGTGGCTTTTGGTATCTCTGCAAGTAGAGTTGTTTAACTTTCTCATCAAAACGTTGGTTACCATTGAGGAAACCAAAACTTTTGGCTAAAATTTCTTGTGCGATAGCTTCTATCTTAGTGCCACCCCTGTTTTTGCGAGATAAGTGTTATGAAAATAGATGTAAATAGACATACAGATTTTTAAATGGAAAACCCTCGTGGAAAAACTCACGGGCGTTGATCAGCAATGATCACTACTTAGGAATTAATTACAAACGCAGAGAATAACAGTGGAATGTCATCTCTTTCCATACGACTTACAAGGAATACATATATAGGAATAAATCTAGAAGTCCTAATAGGAAAATAACTACAAGTCCTATTAAGAAACTAATCCAGTAATATAAATATGTTACATGCTGAAATTTGGATCACGTATTTAACAATCTCCACCTTGAGACGAATTTCCCTTGTAGCATATAAATTATCCATCATCAAATAACACCTTAAGTAGGTAAAATAACCATGCGCCAAATAGTCTCTAGGACTACATTGTAACACTAACCAAACTTGAGCAAAACTCAAACTTAATAGTAGAAACTAGCTTTGTCATCATATCAGCTGGGTTATCATGAGTACTTATCTTGTATACTTTGACATCATCTTTAGCAATAACACCTTGAATAAAGTGATATCTCACATCAATATGCTTTATTCTTTCATGGAACATCTGATCCATTTTAGGAATATTACACTTTCACTATCACAAAATATATTAATACGAGACGTATTTCCACAAAGCTCAGTGTATAAACCTCTAAGCCAGATAATTTCCTTACAAACTTTAGAAATAGCAATATACTCTGCTTTAGTAATAGATAAGGCAACCGTTGCTTGCAAACTTGCTTTCAACTAACAAGACAACCTCTAACAATGAAAACATAACCTGCGAGTGATCTTCTTTTATCCAAATCTCCAGCAAAATCTGAATCCACATTACCAACATGTCCATCTCTAGAACTTTCAAACTGCAAATAAGCATTACAAGTATCACACAAATATCTAAAAATCCACTAGACTGCTTTTCAATACTCTTTGTTTGGATTAGCCACGTATCTATTGATAGCACTCAATACATATGATAAGTCAAAACGAGAACATACCATGGCATATATAAGTGAACCAATTGCAATTTAATATGAAACTCTAGACATGTACTCAACATCATATTTTGACTGTGAACATAAATCTGAAGATTGTTTAAAATATACAACTAAAGGAGTACTCACTGGTTTTGCATCATGCATATGAAATTGATGAATGACCTTTTAAATGTAACATTTCTAACTAAGATATAACTTGTCAGATTGTCTTTCTCTAGTAATTTTTATACCCAGAATTTTTTTCGCTACACCCAAGTCCTTCATATCAAACGCACTACTCAATTGTACTTTTAACTTTGCTATTTCTGATTTGTCTTTAGCAGCAATCAACATATCATCAACATAAAAAGCAAATATATAGCTGAACCATTAACAACTTTCAGATAAACATAGCAATCAAAATTTGATCTTCTATAATTCTAAGAAAGCATGAAAGAGTCAAATCTCTTATACCACTGTCTAGGTGACTGTTTCAACCCATAAAGAGATTTCTTCAACATATATGCTAGGTTTTCTTTTTCAAGAACAACAAAACCTTCAGGTTGCTCCACATATATGTTCTCTTCTAACTCCCTATGTAAAAATATAGTTTTAACATCTAATTGCTCTAGTTTATAATCATATATTGTAACAATACCTTCACAACTGAGGAAAAGACATCATTTAAATCAATACTTAAAATCTGGCTATAACCTTTAGCAACCAACCTTGATTTATATCTTGCCTCGTCACTTAGAGACATACCTTTCTTTTTTTTTTGAAAATCCACTTGCAACGGATAGGCTTCTTCTCCTTAGGCAATTTCACCAGTTCCCAAGTATTATTCTTTTCAAGTGACTTCATCTCATCATGCATTGCAGCTATCCACTTATTGCAATCATTAGAAAAAATAGCATCAGAATATATAGAAGGTTCTGCATTACCTTCAATTTCTTCTATCGCACTCAAAGTATAAGCAACTATGTTCGCTTCTTCAATTAATCTTTGAGGTCATTTGATAGTTCTTCTTGCTCTATCAAGTACAATAAAATATTGTGGTGGCTACTCAACAGTAGAAGAATCTGAATTTTAATAATATGTGTTTCTTGGTCAACTGCAATATTCTCCTTTTCTGGTATATGCCCTGAACTGCCCAAGTGCTCCACCTGCACACTTACTTTCTGCTGGTTATCAACAGAAATATTAGTAGCAGGACTGTCATGCAACATAATTGATTCATAAAAGACAACATTTCTACTAAACACAACTTTTCTAGTTTCAAGATACCATAGTTTATAGCTTTTCACACCAGATTAATAACCAAGAAAAATGCACTTAATTGCTCTAGGCTCCAATTTACCATTATCAACATGAGCATAAGTAGTACAGCTAAATACTCTTAAGTCTGAATAATTTGCTAGAGAACCAGACCATACCTCTATTGGAGTCTTCTTATTAATGGCAGTTGTCGATGTTTTACACCGGCAATAAATATATGTGGCTACTCGGTGGATGGAAACTTGATGGATTGCAAAGGAACACGCAGAGATTTTATACTGGTTTAGGCCCTCGATGTGAGGTAATACCCTACTCCAGTTGTGGTGTTATTCCTTTGAGGAATTATGGTGGCGATTCTGATGAACCGTGTCAACTTGCCCTCAGGGGGCGCCCTGCCTCCCCTTATATACTGGAGGACAAGGTTACAAGGTAGGAGTCCCAACCGGATTACGGCCAAAGGATCTCCTCTTAGAGATATAACGCACCCAACTAGGACTGTGTTTTCCTTATCGTACAAGGCAAAATCTGGTAGGGATTACTATATCTCTAATTACAGGGCCAGGCCCATCCTCTATCCGAGTGGCCCATATGCTTGTCATAAGGTACCCGGGGCCCATGGCACCCACAGCAGTATTGGGTGACCGATTAATAAGATAGCAAGTAGTGGAAGCGGCTTCCGCCAAAACTGTCTAAACAAACCTACATTTGACAACATGCAACGGGCCTTTAATATAATCGTCTTATTCATGCGCTCAGCTATGCCTTTTGTTGATGTGTATAAGAAACGGTGTAGTCGCTCACAATACTTTCAAACTTGTAATATGATTTAAACTGTTTATAATAGAACTCCATCCCATTATCAGTACGAAATATTTTCACCTTCCTTTCGGTCTGTTTTTCAACCATTGTCTTCCACTCTTTAAATACAGAAAACACTTAATACTTGTACTTTAGAAAATAAGGCCAAACTTTTTGAGAATAATCATCAATGATAGTCATCATTTAACGAGCACCTCCTAGAGATGTCTTACGAGCAGACCGCCATAAATTAGAATGCATATAATCAAGAATTCCTTCTGTAGTATGTGTAGATGTATTAAAATTCACTCTCTTATACTCACCAAAGATGTAATGCTCACAAAATTTCAGCTTCCCTATTCTTTGGCCATCTAGCAATCCTCTCTTGTTCAATTTTGCCAAACTACTTCACTCATATGCCCAAGACGTATATGCCAAAGATTAGTAGTATCGAAATTAGATAATGAATCGAAAATTACAGCAACATTACCTAATACTGTAGTACCCTACAGATGGTACACATTGGCAATTTTAATATCAGCTTTCATCACAACAAGAGAGCCTTTTGTTACCTTCAAAATTTCATTGCCTCCGGAATATTTGTACCCCTTTTGATCAAGAGTACATAAGGATATGAGATTTCTCTTCAAACTTGGGATATGCCGCACATCTGGCAATATTCTAACACAACCGTCAAACATCTTGATCTGAATTGAACCAATACCAGCAACCTTGCATGACGTGTTGTCATCCATTAACACAATACCACCTTCAACAATTTCATAAGTGGTAAACCAATTTCTATTCGGACACATATGATAGGTGCAAGCAGTATCAAGAATCCACTGATCACTAGTTTGTGCACAACCAGCATAAGCAACTAGTATATCTCCATCAGAACAATCATCAGTAGGAACAACAGCTTTACCTTCATTTTCTTTCTTACCTTTTAGTCTATGATTTCCGTTGCGCTTTTCTTTATTCCGCAGCTTCCAACACCCAGAGATATGATGTCCACCTCTCTTACAGTATTTGCATGGCTTATACCTGCCTTTGCACTTTTGTCACAGCTCGATTTTTCAGGAATTAAATTAATTAATTAATAATGGATATTTTAGAATTTATATCAAATTATAAAGTAAATCAATTAAGTAAAGTAAAAATGAGAAGTAAAAATTTCAAATCATGGTTGAATTTATTTTTAATAAATTCTCTGTGTCTAATTAAACCCTCTAAAATTTTCTCAGATTTTTCGGAGCTCCAGAATTAATTTTAATATTGCAAAGATTATTTCAGTAATTATCTAAACAAATTCTGAAATCCTTTTCTCGGGTCATTCCTGGTCTAATCCCTTTGTGCCCTTCTTTTCTATCCGGACTCAGGTTGTCATTTCCGAATCTCTAATTCCCTGAAAGTCCGATTTCGTAAAATATTCTCGAAATCCAAAATTCGGATTCTCGGATATATCAAATTCCTCTCAAATAAACCCTCAAAATTCTTTGTCCAGAGTCCTCGAATAAATCTAGATTCTAAATCTCGAAAGTCTCTTAATTCCTAAAAATCCATTTCCTTTTGACATAAATCTTCTATATTTCCTCAAAATCCAATTTCCTTTATGAAATAAATCCAAATCCTCAACATTTTGAGTTTTCGCTCCAATTCAGGTTTCCATAAAATACTCTCCAATTTCCGATTCCCAAATTACTGCAATACTCCATGTGGCAATATTTGATATTTTTGATATATCCCAATAATCAAAATGTCCTAAAAATTCCTCGGATTTCTCTAATCCCCAAAATCCCGAATATTCCGATTTTTCCTGACTTCCACCAAATATTCTCTAATTTCCAAATTCTTGAAAATATTCCAATATTTCGGGTGATCCAACATCCCTCAATTTTACCTAAAATTTCAATTTGTGCATATTGGAGTTTTCCCTTTTTTTTCCTTATTTTCCTTTCCTTTTTCTTTTCCCTTCCTTCTTTTTCCTATTCTTTTCTTTTCTCCTTTTTTTCCCCTCCTCCTCCTTCTTCCTCCCGGCTTCCTCTCTCCTTCGGTCTGGCCTAGACCTTGCGCCGCCCTGCCGCTCCTAGGTCTAGCCTCCAGCACCTGCCTCCTCCTCGGCCTATGCCAGCCGCCCTCGCCTTGGCCTGCTGCGCCACAGCTGCCGCCCCAACCCAGCCTTCTCCGGCCTGTGCCGCGCCGCCTCGGCCCGTCGCCGCCGCCGCCGGCCCAGCCCGCGCCGCCGCCACTAGCCCTAGGGCTCGGCGCCCTCCTCTATAAATTGGCGCCGCCCTCTCGCCCCTGCGCCCTAGCCACCGCTCCAGCCCCAAGCCGCACGCCACTCTGTCCTCGCGCCGCCGCCACCGCCGTGTTGCGCGAGCCGCCGTCGCGGTCATCGTCGTCTTCGCATCTGCCGCAAGCCACCGGTGAGCATCGCCGGTTCGCCGCTCTCCGCCGTCCCCTACTCCCTCTCCGGCACCTTTGCCCCCTGCCCGCCGTCATCATCCTCTTCTTCCCGAAGCCACCTCTGTTTTTTTCCCCCTCCTCCACCGTCGGGCCGCCGTTGACGCTGCCGCGCCGCGCCGCCCCGGTGCCGTCGTTGGCCGTGGCCGTTCGCCGCCGTCCCCCGCTGCCGGTTGCCCTCGCCGCCGGCGCCACCCGTCGCCCGTCTCACCCTGTCGCGCCGGCACAGTGCCATGGCTAGCGCAGGAGCTCGTTTCCCTCCCTGTGTCGCTGCCATGTGGAGCCTGCCGGCAGCTCCTCTCCAGTACATGACAAGTGGACCCTGGTGAATAGTGTGCATCCATCTAGAGCCGTCGGATCTTCCAAAGCCGATCCGAACCATCCAATTTACATAAAATTCCCAAAAAAATCTCGTCCGTTCAATCCATCCAGATTGGATCCAAATCGTTAGATTTCTTTAACCCCTCGACCATGCCAAGTCAGCCCTAAAGCCACGTCATCGAACCAACTCAGCCGACACATAAGCTCTTCGGTCCACGTGTTGCCATATGGCATCCATCTCAGCAGTCCACCGATCCTCTATTCTCTCGGTCTGTGACTTAGTCCATGGTAGATCAAGTCTATGACAGTGGGTCTCACATCCAATATCCACCCAAAAAATTATTTTAATTAAATTCCGAGGGAATATTCTGAGAATATTCTTTTTCAATTCTTTTTGGATTTTCTCTGAATTCAAACTTCCGGAGGCCGTATCTTTTCCGTCCGAACTCCGATTCGACCCATAAAATCCTAAATTCATCTAAAATCATGATATGCATGTTTATGTACTGTTTATTTGGAGTTTCTTAGGGTTTTTCCTCGTTTTACGTGTAGTCGCGTATTTTCGCCGTTTCGGTGGAACGCATCGTTCGAGGAAGAGTTCGGAAGATCAAGCGAAGACTTTTATATTGCAAGATAAGGCACACGGCAATCCTCTTGAGCATGTTGATTCCATTTATGAAAACTATTTTATTTTAACGATAGTCCCCTTTACCAATATTTTGCTATTGATACCTATACCTTGATACTCTGGATAATTAATACTGACTAGCTCGATGATTATTTACTGATTTAGCTAGATTATTTAGGTTTTGCTTAGCTATGCCTAGAAATTTTAGCATCATTTCATGTGGGAAAACTATTCGTTCACCCTGATTAATTAATGATTAATGGTTATTGTTTCACGACAGTTGGTCATGACTGGTTAATTAATCTTGCCAACTAAAATTTAACTGATGGTGGGTTGTGAGCGCATGGAATGGTGACGATGCTAGTGGTGCTCATGACAATTAAGAATCGGTTCGTGAGCTACTTGTTGCGAAGCAATACCGTACTAATCATAAGCTAGAATGGGTAATGGCTTGGCTGAACGTGTGGTGAGTTCAATAAGAGGCCCTAGGGCATGTTTGTGGCTGTTGTAAGTCCACGCATGGCAGTCATAAGACCATGTTTTTAGGCGTTGGACCGTCTCCCTGTTGGGTACTTGATTAGTTTTTGTCGGAGACAGGTGATTCAGCGGGTGACTCTTCTGTTGGGCAGGTTGCATGAAAGGTCTTGTCACGGTTTTCTCCTTTGCAGTACTATGGTGGTATTTCAGGGCATGGTGACATGTGTGAAACTGTGTCTTGTGGATAAATTGGTACAACTCTAGCCAGAGTAAAACTGTTCGAATAGCCGTGCTCGTGGTTAATAGGTGGCCTAACAATGTTTTTCGTGATTAGTCCCACACTACTCACTAATAATGATAATTGATGGAAATTTGATAGCTCCAGTGTAGAGGGATATGGTTTGGACATGAACTGCATTCAATGTTCAGTGGATGGTTTGATATTGATTAATAATTAAACTATACTGTTTTTTGATGCTTTTAAATACAAACATTATAAATGCTGATTTATGCAAATAAGCCACACTATGCCTTTCCTTTGGAATCTCTGTTGTATTATTTTGCATTTCTTGTGTGACTTGTTGAGTATGGTGGGTGATACTCAGTCTTGCAATATTACAATCATCAGAGTGAAGATTTACGAGTGCCTCTTTTATAAGTATTTATCGTTATTACGTTTTGGTTATGCTTATCAAATTATCGATTTGTGTACCTTGGCTGATTCTTGGACGAGGATTTATTGCACAAATTAGCTTTAGAAATTTTGGTGAATTTTCGAGTGTGACAACTTTGATCTCCCACGGTGTCTGTTAGAACTTTTGTCTCTTTATTGGTTTATGTTCTTCTCCATTTGCCTGTCCCGAACAACCAAGTCTTTTGCTTGTGAACTTGAATCCTCAGAGGGTAGCATCTTTTTTATCTTCTATTTGGCATCTAAAGCATCGTAAACTTCTTGCAAAGTTAGAGTATCACGACTGTAAAGAATGATATATCTGAAATTTGCATATAAGTTAGGTAATGAACACAACAAAATAAGATCTAAATCCTCTTCATCATACTTTACCTCCATAGACTTAAGGTTGGCAACAATTTCCTTGAAAGTGGAGAGATGATTCATCACAGACTCACCGTCTTGCAATTTGTGCAAGAATAACTTTTACTTTAGGTGTATCTTATTGGTCAGATCCTTTGTCATGCAAATATGTTCCAGCTTCAACCACAGCGCTACGGCTGTTTTCTCCTTAAGCACATCCTGCAAAATATTATTAGATAGATAAAGATTGATATAAGCCATAGCCTTACGGTCTCTTGTCTTCTCATCATCGGACCAATCATTGAGCCTTTTGTTGTTAAATCCATCTAGCGCGTCATCCAAGTCTTGTTGTGCTAGAACTGCTTGCATCTTCACTTGTCACAGTGAAAATCTTATATCTCGGTCCAGGAGCAGTAGATCGTACTTCAAACTTGCTATGGGAATGTAATTCCTAAATTTGCTATTATGAAATTGAGGTAAATCTAGCAAAAACACGAACCTGTGGGGTACACTTCTTGGTGCACAAAGCGAAGTAATGGAATCCTCCTAGTACGCTTGCCGTGTGGATGTAGCAGTTTCACCTCTAAAAATTGACTTCACGTTGATTTCTGAACAGTGCGCTGCTACTTGCCGAAAAAAGTTGAATGGACAAGATGACGAGATGAGACACGCGCTCTACGCGCCTACCACCGCGGATCAGATCAATTCGTCGGAGGACGAACACACCGGCGGCCAAGGTGTGGATCGATCTCTTATGCTCTGATACCACTTGTTATGAAAATAGATGTAAATAGAGACATGGATTTTTACGTGGAAAACCCTTACGGGAAAAAATCATGGGCGCTGACCGGCAATGATTACTATTGAGAAGTTGATTACAAACGTAGGGAATAACAGCGGGATGTCACCCCTTCCCATGCGGCTTACATGGAATATATATAGGGGAATAAATCTAGGAGTCCTAGTAGAAACAAACTAGAAATCCTATTAGGAAACTAATTCAGTAATCCGAATATATTTCATGCTGAAATTCGGATTACGTATTTAACAATAGGCGTTCACTGCATCTTCTAGCAATAAGGAGAGTTACCTTGTTGCGTGCGACAGTCTTCTTGGCTAGACCTAGCGCCGGCAACAGGGGCAGCTGCAGCGGAGTAGACACATCGTCAATGAACTTGTGAATGGTGGCAGGTGAGGTTGGTTGGCCACGCCTTCCTTCTACCACGTCAGTCTGCTGAGCGCCGCCCTCTTGGTTCTGTTCCAATCCTGAAAGGTTAGTTGGCACAAAAATAGGGGAGACAACGCGAGGCTCTGACATGTTTGGCGAGTAGATGCAGCCGCTTGTAGCTTGGATGGACGCTTCATGGAGCATGGGGTCTAGGTGCATCACCAGAGCGCCAAGCACATCTTCCAGCCCCTACGAGGACAGGATAGGATTAGGCGAGGCAGAGTCGAGCAGGCAGTCAGTGGTAGCAAGCGATCTCGCAGTTGGACCCACGTCTAGGCTCTTGCTATGATGAGGCAGCATTTGCCTACAAGGCGAGGTGGTAGGAGCGCCTACCTGCGCCTCCAAGCTTGGCTGGGACTGGGCGAGCTGTTGTTCTCACCGGCTTCTGGCCACCCTGTCATGAGGTGACTGGAACAGACAGCGACTTCTGCTTCTTTGATCAGCCGCCTAGCGTTGGCACTCGCGGCCCTGTTATCTTGGTTATACTAATGGGGAGCATTGGTTGGCGGCTCTCTGCTATGGCTCGAAGAGCGGCCCCCCAGCCAGTTCCATAGAGAACGACTCTTGTGTCTTCCTCTAGTTCTTTCCTCATGGTCATCATCGTCTTTAAATCTTCGATTTGGGATGGCTTGGCGACGACATGGGTCTTGTGGTTGCGGCTATCTAGGCAGGTAAGCTCCATTTGGCACGCCGTAGCACCACTAAAATCTCTTGGAGCGAACCACCGCATGCGACTCAGAGGGTGCCAGGACATCCTCCAAGTCTTGGATTGTGATGAGGTGGATGAAGACCTAGTAGGTTATCCCATCCTTCGGCTCCGAGGGGGATCATCGGTGGATAATGATCTCCGGTAAGGGAAGGTCCATTGGTTGGCTTTCGATGTTTGGACTGGTTATGCTGAACCAGACCATCTTTAGGATGGCACTAGGATTGGCTGTCCCCGCCCAATGGTCATAGGTCCTACTGTAGTTGCGGCGGCGTGAGTACTCTTCAACATAGTGGATGGAGCAATGTCGCCCAATGATCTTCGCCGCCACTTTTGTCCGGGCGTGCATAGGGATCCCTTCCATGCACAGCCACACATGGTACTGGACCGCCAATGATGGTGCTCATCCTACAGCTGGGAATGGTAAATCCTCCCTTGCGGTGTCTCGAGCCTTGGCACTTGCAAGATTGCATCCCTGTCCCGCTGCTGCGAGAGGGTGACGAAGAAATCCTTCAGGTGGAACTTGGTGATTTGGATGTCCGTGCGCCTAATGCGAAAGGCATAATGGACATCATCGCGAAAGTAGAGAGCTCAGCCCTCTGGCCATGGTTGTCCACTGACCTTGCCACCAATGACCAAACCGCGAAGTGCTCTCTCACCCGATCGATTGTCCCGGTCACAGCAACCGAACAAAAATCAATGTCCAGCCTAGCTATCAGATCGCCGATAGGAAGCTCCATCTTCTTCATAATGGGGGGTGGAGGTGGTGGTTGGAGGGACGGACCATTCACCATTGCACGTGTAAAAATATGCTTAATCATTCTATCATTAGGCTATTGTCCCCTTCATAGTATATATGACAAAATCACTGTCATATTATTATCTATATTACAAAACCACTCTAAACAACTATTTAAGCTGATTTTCATACTTGAGAAGTAAAATAACAGTCTTTATAGTTTAAGGGGTATACTTTAGAGGTGATGTAGATTTTTACCTTCTATTTATAACGATAATTTCGACTGCATAAGAATATTCCTCGGGAAAAAGAAAACTGGAGTACCCAACATCCCCGTGCTAGGAGATTCGATGAGCTGCTTGCTTGTACGTAAAAGGAACAAAGGAAGAAATCTGAAGAAAAGGTCTCCCGTCGGCGGAATCGGAAGCCGTCACGACCATCCATATCGGCACAGCGGCAGAGCCGCCGACGGCACCGGAGAAGACTAGTACGACATGTGGTGCGCCTCGTGCCTGGCGTCCGCCTGCGCGGGCTGCACCTGCAACCTGTGCGCGTCGGCGGCGTCCGCCATCTCCCGCCGCTCAGCCCGCCTCGCCTACTGCGGCCTCTTCGCCGCCTCCCTCGTCCTCTCCTTCCTCATGCGCCAGTTCGCCACGCCTCTCCTCAAGCAAATCCCATGTACGTGCCCGGAAACCCCATCCCCTTATCTTATTAGTAATCTGGTCCTGATTCCTCTTGATTTCAAGGGTTTCTTTCTGTTTTGTTGTGGCTGCCGTGTTGCAATTTAGGAGGGTTTGGCTCTTTTACACTACTGATTTGGGGAATTTTCGGGTGCCGACTAGTCATTTTGCTTTCTAATTTGGGGATCGCCATGTGTATGAAATAGTGATCTGTTATTGTTACCAGCGTCGTGTAAACTTAAAACGAGAGAGGAGTGACATGCCAACTTGTCATAACGTTTTTCAAATTGAAACTGAGATGTCTCCACATGTTATTGTCATTCGTAACTAGAATGATACAAATCTATGTTAGTCTGAAGCATCTGTGCATAAACAGAAACAGTTCACAGTTGAAATGGACATAGTCACAAGAATTATGTGAACCCTTCTGTTTGTTAGCTTTTATTGCATTCTTTACTTTGATATAATAAATAAGAGGTTCTCTCCCAGTATTATACTTTGGCAAAACTCAGGTGTGGATGCAAATGTGAATTTCCAATCTATCCCCACTTAGGGCTTGTTCGGTTAATCCCTTCCCCATGGGGATTCCAGGGGATTGGGGGGATTAGTTCTCGTACCTCCCTTTATAGAGAGGATATAATTATACCATCCTTCCAAGGAAGGGAGGAAACCTCAATAAATAACTAGCAAATATTTACATGATTTACATGTTACTTTTTTAGTATGCAGTTCTTTGCAAAAATGAATCACAACAACCAACTCCACATATAACTGAATATAAAACTTAGACCATCAGATATGATAATCAAGGATAAACTTGAATATCTGTAATATCTCACAACCTTCTGGACAAAAGAACTATATATATTCATAATAAAGTAATATATATAAACATCATGATGCAATAGACATCTGTAATGTCACAAGAAAATTAGTTTACTTTTGTTTACAAGAAAACCAGCAGTTGTTTACTTGTTTTGTGTAATTTGCAAGAAAAGGGGAAGGTTGTTTAGTTATGCAGGGAGGGCTGCAATTTTTGGATGTTATCAAATAATCACAAAGATTGAAAAGCTCTGAGCTGTCATTACATCTTTTTTTTTTCTAATGAAACAAATAAACAGGTCAGTCAGCTTGCAAATGCTTTTGTAGTAAAATTGGATTTATCATTGTGTGCATTTCAAAGGCATAATTTACAGAGTGCTAGAAATACATGTTTCTGGTTCATTATTCAGTAGTCTTGTTTATGTTTTGGCATGTGCAGTGGATGCTTAGGCATATTTGGATAGACATAAACAAGTTATTTAGCAGTGAACTGAGGAATATGGCTCTAGGATCATTCCTAAATGGGATACAACTTTATTAGGATTTTACCATTCTGGGATTTCAGGTCCCCTACTACCCAGGAAATGTATTTATCTATGTGCTTTCTCATCTTACTTTGTATACAATGTTTTGCAGTAATGAATATACTGCACTGGATTTGTATTTCTGTGTGTATATATTGTCATATTACTATTAATTCAGGGGTATGTGTGCTTTATGTCCCAAAACATGTACAAGAATTTCACATGGGTCTCTGAACTTGAGAATGCATGTTTAGGCCACTAAATTTGTAGGTCTAAATCTTATGTACTGGTAGTCATCTCTTCTATTGTGTAACTATGTTCAACATCATTGCCATTCACCGAAATTCTTTTGAGAGTCTGGTGTAGGTAGCTCTAGTTTGAAATACCAAAACAATATATCATTGGCATTGACCAAATATTTTCATCAATATGAATGATAACTTTGCTTATTTATTGTAGCTGGATGCTTATATTGTGATGCGGGGCATGTGTTTATCGACATTTCAAGAGTTCCTTTGGTCAATTTTTCCATTGAGTCTTTGGACTTGTAGCAATTTAAAGGAATCATTGAGGCATTGATTTTCAGTATCATATAAGTGGGCTAAAATTTGAAATGAATTGCACTGTATTGCAGGGATAAATACATTTGATTATACACAACCAGATGAATGGTTTCAAATGAATGCTGTTCTTCGTGTCAGCCTGGGGAATTTCTTGTTTTTTGCAATATTTGCTCTGATGATGATTGGTGTGAAAGACCAGAATGACCGGCGTGATGCATGGCACCATGGTGGCTGGATTGCAAAAATTGTTATCTGGGTTGTTCTCATTGTTCTTATGTTGTGTGTGCCGAACATTGTTATTACTATTTACGGTAAGCCTTTTATTTTCTAATCATCCATATATGGGATTTAATGTGCACCTACTGTTATTTTCCCTTTGTCTGTTGGTGTGCTACTGTTTCTGTAAAATGTTCTGGGTGGGTGAGCGATGGCAATGATTTTGGCCTTTTGGGGGTGGGTAAGTATGTTGGGGTATTGGTGGGAAGTGTGGATTGTATACTGTGGAGAAAAAAAAATGCACCTGTGTTCCCTATAACCATATTTTGGAGAAGGAAATTGAGTTAAATTTAGTTTTAACTAAGCCAGTTATGAGCTGGTGGCCAGCTCAGGTCCCAATGCCAAAATTGCATGGGGAGAGTTACGTAGTCTATTTCCCCAGAATAGAAAGGTATATGCAGATTAAGTGTTAGTCTCTTTTTCCCTATATTTACTTCATTCCTTTCCTAAAAACATTATTTTCACTGCCGTCATAACTAGTATCATCTTTTCAAAGCGCTTAACAGAAGGATAACATTTTCTTTCTCTTTTACTATTTCTTCAATCTTAAAATTTCTTAAAGTCTGCAATCTGCCAAAAATGTACACCTTATGAAGGGGAGTAGAGAAGTATCCATTTTTTTATCTTTATACATAGAGAAATATGTATCTTAGGCCGTTGTTTTAGGGAAGATGGACATTATTATGAGTACCTGCAATTTTTCCGTACATCTACAAGAATTACCATATTTATTTTTATTCTATTATATTGGTTGCCCATCGGATCATCCGAAGTGCACAAATTAAGGCTTAGCCTGGATGTTAATTGATCGGTTTTGTATGGCAATTTTTTTGCAGATGTCAGTATCGTTAGATACACATGGAATATTTTTAAGTTGGCTACTAGCCATTCATGCATATGCAACACTAGTTCCTGTACCCTAAAGATAGAGCCATCCAACAGAGTGCAATCCATGTCATGATGGAAGCTAATCTAGACTCTAGAATTTAGAATTTTTAATTTAATTGTAAGCGCCCGATATCGTCTCTTTTGCTTCATGTATACACCAGGTTTTGGCAATGCTTTCATTTTGCAACCCTTGACAGTTATTGCAGTTTAAACCACCCCAAGCAAATTAGGGCTAGGTCTGATCCAACTCAATCCAGCCTCACACTATCGCTTGTCATACGACATGGCCAACCTTCTGCAGCATGCGTCTGCAAGCAAGATCAGGTCTGGCTGGTTACTCCTAGTGTGCTTGAGCCGACATACACTGCAATATTTGTCAGTGAAATGTGGCACATAGTGAAATACAATGCACAATACGTTGATCAAACTGCAATTTACTCCTAGAATTTTAATTGATACATAACAAGGTCACATAATTCTTGAAAGCTATCCAATGCATTGAAACCCTGAAATAAACCTAAATTTCCATGGTTGTTATTCTTATGGTAACAAAAAGATATCTTGGTGCCAAGATAATTACACAGTGCAGTGATAATTTGCTTCAGTTCTGATATATTAATTATATTTAAGAATTTGAATTAGATTAGTTTGTTAGGCCCTGTTTGGTACAACTCCAACTCCAACTTTTTTGGGGGTTGGATATCTCTATCTCCAAGAATATCTTGTTCACACTTTGGGCTAAAATTAAATCATTAGATCACCTTTTTTAGGTAAAATTTCTATTTTCTATAGGAATACAGGAGTTAGAACCATGCCAAACAGGCCTTTAGTGTAGAGTTCAATTCTTTGTGGACAAGTCATTGTTAACCAAGCAAGAAAAATGAACTAGTTTATTTCTCAAGTAATGCCCTATCATCTCAGTTTACATTTGGCCACCTTCTACGTGGTAGTTATCGTGATCTTAGCAAAGGTTCGCTTCACTCAAAAACTCAAATTTAGATTCCAGTGAGCATGTGGCAGTTGAACTTTTCCTGGTAGCTATGTGCCTTCCAATAACTACAGTTAGCCAGGATGTTACCTGTGGGAACCTGGTTGTAGTTGATTGTTGGTTCACACAAGGTGAACCTACTTTTTACATTCCCAGATATTAGTACCACGTTTCCATTGCTACTTATGAACCAGTTATCAACTTATCATCATGCCTATTGAGTTTCTCTAATTTGAAGATTGATCATTGCAGAGATACTGTCAAAATTTGGATCAGGCTTGTTTCTTCTGGTGCAGGTCGTGATGCTTTTAGACTTCACAAACAATTGGAATGACTCATGGGTTGAGAAGGATGAGCAAAAGTGGTGTGCACACTAGTCACCATTTGTTCTTGAACCAAAGTTTTTCTTTCCTATCACTGATTCTGGTATGTTATCTTCATGCAGGGAAATTGCTTTGCTTGTAGTAACTGTGGTTTGCTATCTCTCTACATTTGCCTTCTCCGGTTTGCTCTTCATGTGGTTCAATCCCTCTGGTCAGGATTGTGGTCTCAATGTGTTCTTCATTACCATGACCATTATTCTTGCTTTTGCATTCGCAATAATTGCATTGCATCCCCAGGTGACACTACTTTTGCCCACTTCAATTATTCTTATGATGTGCTCTAATTTTTCTTTTTTTTTAACATTAAGCATGTACCATTCCCTATGGGTATATCAGAACAAATATATGAAGAATGTTCATGTGTGGTTTGGTAATCATCACCTTTTAGTAATAGCTGACAACAACAACAACAACAACAACAAAGCCTTTCAATCCCAAGCAAGTTGGGGTAGGCTAGAGTTGAAACCCAATAGAAGCTGCAGATCAAGGTTCAGGCACATAAATGGCTGCTTTCCAAGCACACCTATTCAAAGATAAATCTTTGGGTATATTCCATCCTTTCAAGTCCCTTTTTATTGCCTCCTCCCATGTCAATTTTGGCCTTCCCCTGCCTCTCCTAATATCACTGTCGCGCCTTAGGATTCCACTATGCACTGGTGCCTCTGGAGGTCTCCGCTGGACATGTCCAAACCATCTCAACCGGTGTTGGACAAGCTTCTCTTCAATTGGTGCTACCCCTAGCCTATCACGTATATCATCGTTCCGGACTCGATCCATTCTTGTATGACCACAAATCCAACGCAGCATACGCATTTCCGCAACACTTAACTGCTGAACATGCCGTCTTTTTGTAGGCCAACATTCTGCACCATACAACATTGCCGGTCTAATTGCTGTTCTATAGAACTTGCCTTTTAGCTTCTGTGGTACCCTCTTGTCACAGAGAATACCCGATGATTGACGCCACTTCATCCACCCCGCTTTGATTCTATGGCTAACATCTTCATCGATATCCCCATCTCTCTGTAGCATTGATCCCAAATATCGAAAGGTATCCTTCTTGGGCACTATTTGACCATCCAAACTAACACCCCTCTCCTCATGTCTAGCAGTGCCGAAGTCACATGCCATATATTCGGTTTTAGTTCTGTTGAGCCTAAAACCTTTGGACTCTAGAGTCTGCCGCCACAACTCTAGTTTCCTATTTACTCCCGCTCGGCTTTCATCAATTAACACTACATCGTCCGCGAAAAGCATACACCAAGGGACATCCCCTTGTATGTCCCTTGTGACCTCATCCATCACCAAGGCAAATAGATAGGGGCTCAAAGCTGACCCTTGATGTAGTCCTATCTTGATCGGGAAGTCACATGTGTCACCATCACTTGTTCGAACACTAGTCACAACATTGTTGTACATGTCCTTAATGAGGGAAACGTACTTTGTTGGAACTTTATGTTTGTCCAATGCCCACCACATAACATTCCTTGGTATCTTATCGTAGGCCTTCTCCAAGTCAATAAAAATCATGTGTAGGTCCTTCTTCTGCTCCCTATACCGCTCCATAACTTGTCTTACTAAGAAAATTGCTTCTATGGTTGACCTTCCGGGCATGAAACCAAATTGGTTCATAGAGACCCGCGTCACTCCTCTTAGGCGATGCTCGATTACTCGCTCCCATAGCTTCATCGTATGGCTCATCAACTTAATTCCTCGATAATTAGTGCAACTTTGAATGTCTCCCTTATTCTTATAGATCGGTACCAATATACTCCTCTCCAATCATCAGGCATCCTGTTTGACCGAAAAATGTTGTTGAACAACTCGGTTAGCCATACTATAGCTATATCCCCTAGGCATCTCCACACCTCGATTGGGATACCATCAGGACCCATTGCCTTACCCCCTTTCATCCTTTTCAACGCCTCTCTGACTTCTGATTCTTGGATCCTCCGCACAAAGCGCCTATTGGTGTCATCAAAAGAGTCATCTAACTGAACGGTTGTGTTCCCGTTCTCACCATTGAACAACTTGTCAAAATACTCTTGCCATCTGTGTTTGATCTCATCCTCCTTTACCAAAAGCTGCTCCCTCTCGTCCCTAATGCACTTAACTTGGTTGAGGTCCCTCGTCTTCCTTTCGCGAACCCTAGCCATCCTATAGATGTCCTTCTCTCCTTCCTTTGTACCCAATCGTTGGTATAGACCTTCGTAAGCCCGCCCTTTTGCCTCACTCACAGCATGCTTTGCTGCCTTCTTTGCCATCTTATACTTCTCTATATTGTCCGCACTCCTATCATGGTATAAACGCCTATAGCATTCTTTCTTCTCCTTAATAGCCTTTTGGACGCCCTCATTCCACCACCAAGTATCTCTAGGTTCGCATCCACTCCCTTTAGTCACTCCAACCACCTCTGAAGCCACCTCCCGGATGCATGTTGCCATCTTCTTCCACATGTTGTTTGCGTCGTCTTCTCCATCCCAAGGGCCCTCTTCGATAACCCTTTTCTTAAAAACCTCTGCCGACTCTCCTTTCAATTTCCACCACTTCGTTTTTGCAATCTTAGCTTGTTTGTCCCTACGAACGCACATCTGGAAGCGCAAGTCAGCCACCAAAAGCTTATGTTGAGAAACCACACACTCTCCAGGTATTACCTTACAATCCAAGCATGCTTGTTTATCCTCTCTTCTTGTGAGGACAAAGTCAATCTGGCTAGAGTGTTGGCCACTACTAAAAGTTATTAAGTGGGATTGTCTCTTCCTAAAGAAAGTGTTGGCTACCATCAGATCAAAAGCTATAGCAACCTAAAAATGGTTAGTAACATTGCTCAGATGCTAATCATTCATAAACAGGCAATATGTGCTTCCTATCCGTATTTGTAACTCTTGACCGTCTGCTGTATTCAGTTTTATCAGTTTGCATAGCAAACCAGAACTGCATTTAGTTCATCCCTGTTTATTTTTCGTGATTCTAATAGTCCTATCACCAAGTTGGATCAGCTGGGTCCTCTGATAATTTCTTGATGATACAAAAATCAAATACATTAGTTATCTCCAGCTTTTTGTTGGTGCCTGAAGAAATATTCTAAATTTATAATGTTTCCTCTCCCAGGTCAATGGAAGTGTTATGCCTGCTTCTGTCATTTCAGTTTACTGTGCATACCTGTGTTACACTAGTCTCTCGAGTGAACCAGATGACTATGCATGCAACGGAATTCACAGACACTCTAAGCAGGTTTCAATGAGTGCTCTTATACTTGGGATGCTCACAACTGTTCTCTCTGTCGTGTACTCTGCTGTTCGTGCTGGATCTTCCACTACGTTTCTTTCGCCACCGTCATCTCCTAGATCTGGTAAGTCACTGCCAATTACCAGATACCCAGTTGGCATCCGTGTGCTTGTTGTCTATCTTGCTAATCAACAATGGAATAGGAACCAAAAATCCTTTACTCGCTAATGAGAATGTGGAGGCGGGGAAAGGCGATTGCAAAGAACTCGATGTGCGCCCCGTGAGCTATTCATATACCTTTTTCCACCTTATCTTTGCTCTTGCAAGTATGTATTCAGCCATGCTTCTGACTGGCTGGACGAGCGCTGCTTCAGACAGCTCGGAGCTGATGGATGTTGGATGGACTACTGTTTGGGTTCGCATCTGCACCGAGTGGGCTACAGCGGCATTATACATCTGGACCCTTGTTGCTCCGCTGCTATTCCCAGACCGAGATTTCTCGTAGGCATGTCACCCATTGTTAAAATGTGGTAAAAGCATGAAACAGATATCAATGTAAATAAACAAAAAATCGCTGGAACCTGCTGGCCATATTTGTGCTTGGTTCAAACGTGTCTTTCCATGTAAAAGTAGCTTAGTTTTGGGAACAGATCCTCGGTTGTGGGAAACCAGTAGTTATGCTTGTACCTTTCCCGGAATGCATGTTGTTGTATATGTAGTAGTTTTAAAAGTTGGTCATTAACATGAATAACCTATATATTGCCGAGTACATGGATCAATTCGGTGCGTCTGGTGCGTACGGATGTTCAATCGAATTTTCCCAAGGGGGCAGATAATGTAAGTAGAATCTTGCCATTTTTTCGGTACTGAGAAACGAGACTAGCTATCTACGTCCGATCGGAGCGCTAGCTTCAGCGCCACGTTAGTCGTTTGATTCTGATAGCCGTTGGATCCTGCTAGTGTAGTGCAGGTCACTAAAGCCGTCATTGCCCGCACTCTTGCGTAATAGGACATGGCGCGCAGTGGCCGGTTAGGCCTAACTGGTGCGCGCATCAAAAATAGAAAAGAGTAGCACGTGCCCTGGAAAAAATGGGCCGCCCACGCCATCCTTGATTGCGCGCGCTGGGTTCACCGTGTCACGCACAAAAACAAGTGGGCCCCACGTGGCCCGCGCTGGTGGGGCCCACCCCATTCCCACTTGTATTAGGACTTAGCCGCAAACCCAGCTCCCCCCACCCTGCGGGAAGCACGGCGACATGTGCCGACATTGATAGGAGAGGAGATCCAGAAAATAATCCAGAAAACAAAAGAAAAAAGAGAAATCAGGGAAGAGGAGGAGCAGGACGAACAAGGAAGAGAAGAGAAGAAAGGAGGAAAATCCAATGGAGAAAAATTGAGAGATCAAACTTGGTTAGGTGAAGTTCTCAAAAAAATGAGGGCAGATCCAACTAGACAGGTATATTTACATCACTAAAAATTCACACAGCATTTGTCTTGGTTTTTTTCTTTGAACTAAGCTATATGTTCTTTTTCTTCCCTTGTACCTCCCAAAAAACTGAACCAAAAGCATGACAATCACCCCTTCATCATCTTCTCTTTTGGTACTGCATCGCAAGTACAAACAAAGAAGAAAAAAAGGCATAAGTACTGCTGAAAAAAGAAGTTAAATCTGAGAAATAGATGTGAAAACAGAAAAGTTACTTTCAGAAATAATATAGTTATTTCTAGAAAGTATTAAAGTAACATCCAAAAAAATAGGTACACAGTATTACTTCTAGTTGAGATTAAAGTTACTTCTATGGGGGATTAAATTTACTCCCAAAAAAATATTTACACATAGTTGCTTCTAGGAAAAAAAGTAAAAGTTATTTCAAAAGAATTATTAAATCTACTTCCCTGAAAATACATTGTGTACATATTTATTATGATAGTATGTATTGTGATCATCATGTGAAAAAAGTGCATCTTGTACCTTTGTGTGACATTATGTGTCCTAAATATTTTTTCTGCTCCTTGTCTAATACTGCATAAAAAGGAAAAAATTGGCATAAGTATTGGTCAATATGCACATTATAAACAAAATATCTAAAAAAATAACTTAGTAAAGTTGTTGTATAAGTTGATCTTAAGAAGGTACCCTAGATGTAATTCTGTACTAAAAGTTACATCTGTGGTATGTATTATTTATATTGTCATAATGTGTAAGTTACATCTTCAAATTGTACAGAATAAGTTCATGTAGCCTGTGGATATAAACTAATTTGCAATGTCCTGTAAATGAATACACATATGGACCTAGGTCCAATGTTTGACCTCAACAACCTCCCGCAATTCGATTGTGATGAAAATGTCAGTGAAATGCATTTCCATTTGAAGATGCTTCACTTGGTGAAAACACAGTTGGACCTTATTTCCCAATACATTCAAATGATGGCATGTTTGGTATTCTCTAGGTGAATTTGGATGATAATTTTGGCATTCCAGATATGTACAATGCTTGTGATGTGAATGATAGTGATGTCTCAAGAAATATTCCTAGTACTGACCTTGTCCCCCATAATGACACATAATTGGCTCTGGAATGCTCTACCCAAACAAACAACACCATGCATATGTAACGCCCCGCTCTCAGCGAGACATTAAACTATATTTTAATAAATTCTATGCGTGAAAATTTCGCTCTTTTATGTGCTGAGTCGTAAGTCGTGCCTAGATCTCAGTTTGTCTTCCTGTCCTTGATCTCGAAAAATCCAACCTCTCAAAACCTCCGTTCCAAAATAATCTCCGAGTTCGAATCACCATATTCGAACTTCGCTTCTAAAACCCTATCGGCAAATACTCTCAAATGCCCACAACCCGTTCTGATGATGTGAATCAAAGCCCCAGGATAAATTTTCCCTTGTTTCCCGGAAAAAAGTTTCAACAATCAACTCTCGAGTTCGATTTTGCCAACTCCTAATTCAATTCCTCTCCTTGAAATCCGTTACAAAAATCCTTGGAAACCTAAGATAACCCTGAGCTTACATATACAACTGAGAATCTGTTAACGCCAAAATTTGGTATGATTCTTTATTAGATTCGGTTAAGGAAGAAATCACAGTCAATTAGCGGGGATTAATCTGGAGGAAGCCCAGTCTTGGAAGGGATCGTGAAGACCACGGAAAGGCAATTAATATCTTATCTATCAATTAGGCAGTGTTAGTATTTCTTTCCTTTAGGAAACTTGATCTCGTGTCTGATCGGATCTTTTGAGTGTTTTCCTTCTGTAATTAGAAAATCGTGCATTGTGTCCAATAAGGACTTGTATCAACTCGGGGTATACATACGTATGCCCGGGTACCTTGTAAATCATAACACAGATCAATACAAATTCGGCGCATCGCCACCCTTTTCACGTTGTCATAATAATTACTCTCCATAATGCACTTTCGGGGTGCCCACACATCACGTTTGGATCTTCTATGGCGTACTTCCATGTTCGGTTGCCGATGTCGATTTCGGTGCTAGTTTTATAACAAGTGGTATCAGAGCCTTGGTTTGAAACCCGGAATGATTTTCATGAGTCGCACTTTTAGTGATATGCCCTAGAGGCAATTATAGAGATGCTTGTGTCACATACTATGTTTATAAATTTATGAATGAAGTGTTTCTTGAGATAGATAACTTATTATTGATCAATGAGTATGTGACTTATTCATCAAACTTTTTATATGATATGTTACTATTTCTAAATGATCCATTATTATATATTATATGTGGAAAGGATATGATTCTAAGATCAAGCTATGTATTGATTGATGATCATGTCTCATGGATCATGGTATGGAGATACCAAATCAATAATGTGAACACATATTAGAGAACATGTTGGATAGACTCAACCTGTGATACTACAAGAGCAATATATAATATACCATCAGTTGATCTCAAGTAGTGTTGGTGTAGAACCCTTATACATAAGATTGTCATGTTTCCCAACATGTGTAGTGGCTTACTTTGGGGCTACCAAATGCTACTCTATAACTGAGTAATTATAAAATTAGTTTACGGGTTTGCTATGAAATATGTAGTGGGATGTGAATAATCAAGATGAGATTTACCCCTCCTAGTAAATGAGAGAGATATCTTTGGGTCCCTTGATATAATGGATTATGGAAGTGCATGGTCATACCGAGTGATTGAGGAGTCAATCATGATTTGAGTAATCCATCACTTGATCGAGTCTACTCAACGGATGGTACACTTCTTACCTTGAGCTTAATTGATATCGTGTGGCAAAGGGGTTCGTGCATGTATACACTACAGTTTAGCCTGATCTTTGTGTACATTTGGTGGGTTGATATGCCTTACTAGAGACTGCTATTAACACGTGGACCGAAAATATTTTTTGGGGTTGCAACTGAGTATACATAAGCCTACGGAGACGCACATTTAACATGTTAGAACGAAGTGTTTGGATAGAGATCCGAACATGGCTCAGTTTGGATAGGGATCCAAGTAGAGTTTCTAATGTGCCTGCGAAGCCCAGTTAGAAGCTCTATATATTCAGGGGCGAGGCACGGTGGAAACACACGCACGTACGTGAGAATACCCTAGCCACACCTCTCCCCACAAGCAAAACTCTAGCCACGTGTGGGCACTAGCACTTTCGTGCATGACGTTCCACCCCTGGACGTGTGGATACCGGTAGAGACATTACTGTATTGCGGTGTTTATCGGCGTGGAACGTGGGAAGGTGATCGCGTGAGGAGGGGATGCTCGTGCAAGGAGGAGACAGTCAGGTTGCTGAGATCCACTATTGCCTCTACGTCAGCGTGTGCTTTGTCGGATCAGGCTACTCTGACTCTACTTTCGCTACTCTGCACGTTGAGTAGTAACGATCCATGGTTTCTTGGTTTATGCGGTAGAAAATTTTATTTTATGCTATTGTAGCCTATCCATATCCCTTCACGCACGTTGGGAGAACCCGGTCACAAGTTTCTGGGGACACATGCGCTCTAATGCGACAGGATAGATTGTTGGGCTTGGCCTGCAACAAGCCTTTGTGGTTACATGGGTTGATATGACGGGGGAGATTGTTGGGCCCGATATGTGATGGGGGAGATTATTGGGTTTAGTCCCACATTGGTAATTGATGATGGGAGAGAACAACTCAAAAGGTGGGGGCAACCCTCACTCATAAAACTGTGTAGGCTTTTGGGTTGTGTAGGCTTAGGACATAAAGTTGTGGCTCCGATTGCGCCTGTGGTGTAGTAGGCCCACGGTTGGTGGACCGTGTGCCAGGCTACGCACTCTAACCGAAACAATTCAAGAGAATATGTGCAACAATACACCTGTAAGGGGAGGAGCCTGCACCATGCCTCTCATCACCCGTTCACATGGCAAGGGCCAGATATCGGAGTGGTCAGTTCACATGCGACCTCACTATTGGGCTGGCAAGGTTGCTGGTCCAGTGTTCGTCGTTTGCCTATCTTTTTTTGCCAGACATTTGTGTGATGCCTTTTGTCATGTCCGGATTTTTCGTTTTTCGTTCTTTTTGTTTGATTGCGAAAATCCGGTTTATTCGTCTCAAACAGCTTAATGAAAAAATTTCGTAATAAAAAGATTTAATATGATTAAATAATTAATTACGGTGCGATTTATTGCCGTTTTCTTAATCGGGTTTATTTGGATTTCGGAAGTGGAGCTTATTTCCCAATTTATTTTTCTCCTGATTCCAGACTCTAATTTTTGCATCCGTATCAATTTCTAGTTTCCCCGGTGGTTCAATTTCATTCTCTATTTCTCCAAATAATCTCAACAAATTCAAGGATCCGAATTCAGCAATTTTCCACAAAACCCCTGCAATTTTTCCTTTTCTTTTTCCCTTCCTTCCTCTTCTTTTCTCTTTTTCCACTCAGCCCCTGCCTTCCTTTCCTTTTCTCTTCTGCTCCTTCTTCTTCCTCCTTCGGCAGAGAGGCCGAAGGCCTCCTCCCTCTTCTGCCACGGCCGGCCAAGCTGCTGCCGGCCTACGCCTGCGCCAAGCCCTGGCTTGGCCCGCCTCTATGCCGCGCCTTGGGCCCGTTCTCCCCGGCCGAGCCCGGCCTGCGCCACGCCGAGCTGTGGCCTGGGCCGCGCCAACGCCGTCGCGCCGCCTCCACGCCACCGCCGAGTCACGGCCTGGCCCGTGCCGCACCGCCCTAACTGCTGCCCGCCCTAACTGCCGAGCCGCCCCTATATAAACACGGCCGTCGTCGACTTTTTTTCCTCTTCTTCTGAAGCCAGCGCCGCCGCCATCTTCCTTCGCAGCAACGCCGAGCCACCGACGCACCGCCATAGCGCCGAGCTGCCGACGCCGCTGGTGAGCTCCAACCCGCCGGCCCCTGTTCTGTCCGCCGACGCCGGTCCGCCGCTGCTGCCGATGCCGGTCCGCAGCCGCTGCCGCTCGCCGACGCCGTCCTGACACCTTGCGCCGCTCTTGCGCTGCCGCCCGGCCGTAGCCGAGGCAGCCGGCTGGCTGGCAGGGGTAGAGTCCTGTTGCCCCCTGGTGACTTTGACACGTGGAACCCGCATATGAAAAATTCCCCCATTGATCTACACCGTTGGATCTCCTAGATTTAATCCCAGCCGTAGGATTTCTTTAATCCAATCTTGCCACATCACCTCACCACGTCAGCCCTAGATCTCGCTCTGTCATCGCCACATCATCATCACATCATCCCATCCGATGTACGTGTCACCATGTGGCGTCCACGTCGTCATGTTCACCAAACCTTTCATTCTTCTGGTCTGTAGACCGAGTCCGTCATGAACCATCTCACTGACTAGTGGTCCTAGCTCCTTTTCCTCCACAAAAATAATTCAATTTCCGAATTTAAAATCCAGGGAATATTCCAGGAATATTCCTTCTCTTTTACCCTCAGATTTTCCTGATTCTCAAACTTCCGGAGTTCATATCTCATCCATCTGGACTTCGATTTGACCTGTTCTTTTTCCTAAATTCTTCTAAAATCAAGCTCTATCTCCTAGTTTAGTTGGTTATTTTAATTGATATTATCTTGGTTGTTTTCTTGTTATTTATTTGTTTTCTGTTGCGAACGTATAGACGCAGAAGCCGAGGATCAGTTCGCTGCAGAAGACACAGGGCAAGGACAGTACCTGGAGCAAGGCAAGTGTACCCTTTGAACATATTGGACCCAATTTATAAACTGTTTTTATTATGAAACATGCATTATTTTATTTACCAATCATCGATGGGTAGTATGACCTAATTGTGGTTTTTCCATGCCTTTGATTATTGAATATCCTATGATACCTTGTCACCCTAGCCTTTGTGAGTTGAACATAGGGGTCAACTCAGGTTAGAGTAGTAAATGCTTAGCCCCGCTCAAGTTGTTTTACAAGCAAAATATAATAATGATTAATGATATACTTATCACTGTTTTATTTGAGCTGTGTGGCTGTGTGCTATCTTTTCGGTAGCATGTGTTGCACCGTGTAGTAAACAACAGGCGGATAAATTGTTTTGGACTAGGGTGATGGGTGGTTATGTGTGAACCTAGTAAGAGGGTGAGGTATCTGTGTGATCCTTACCAGGTTAGGTCTCTGTGTGAGCCTAATGTGAAGCTATGTGCTATTGTAGTTTTGGCAAGTTGCCCTGGTCAATTAAGGACTTCACTTCATAAGTCAATGATCTGAGCCTAACGTACAACCACATGCCCTAATGGGAAGGACCTGGCCCAGTATGATTCCGAGTCTTGGCACTGCCGGCCCAGGTGGTTAGATGATAGGTTTTATGGTTAGCCATGGGTACTTTCTTGTTTGTGTGAGGGAAAGGTATCTCATGGGGGAAGGCAGTGTTGAGGCAGAGTTTCTAAAAAGCCTTGTTACAGATTCCTTGGCCGCACAAAATGAGAAGTGTGACATTTGCACATGGCCGTCAAGAGGATGATGTATCTTGTGGGTAAAGCTGTACAATCTTTGCAGAGTGTTTAACTAATCTATTCGAGTAGCCACGTCCGCAGTCATGGATATGCTCAGTGAATTCAAATGAGGGGTAGTTTGCGAAAACAAGGGATGGTAATGATGTTGTGTGCAGGAAAATAAATTTACCTATGTGGTCCTGTGTGGACAGATCCTGTGTGGATGGTTGGATGGTAACACCTGTTATTTAAAGTGTTGTTTTTAACTCTGTTTATAAATTATTTATAACTGCAACCGCTGTGTTATGCAAAATAGCCTTAGCCTTTCTTTGTCAGCTGTGTATATGCATATTTCTGTGCGCTTGCTGAGTATTACATGTACTCACCTTGCAATCCCCCCCAATTCCAAAAGAAAGGTTTCCGCTGTTTCCGAAGGAGTTTGCTGCTAAAGACAAGGAATAGGCCATGTGCCCCAGTTGACTGCCTGTGGCATGTTAAATGGAGCTTCCACGTATTTATTTTATTTCCGCTGCTATCTTGTTTTCTTTAGGCCCTTCGTGGCATAATAAATGTAAACTTTAGTCATAAGGCTTGTCACAGTCAATTTATTAATAACTAGTTTGGTTTCCTTCGTGATGTTGGCTGTGATATTATTCTTGTGACTGTGTGTGCTAGCGTGATCCTGGGGCTAGTACGTGTACACAGAGGGTCCTGATTTAGGGTCCCACACCTTTTTTTTTGACCAACACTATGAATCATCTAAAGCCTTGGGGTGTGAATGGATCCGCCAACCACCTTTATCTTGATAAGCTCCTAACCAAGATGATAATAAGATCAACACCGGCTAGCTGAGCCGAGTCTGATAGATTTGGGGGTAAACACCCATTTTGTGGGCGGAATGGAAGGATTTCAGGACAAACATACAAAGGGATTTGAACTCTTGCAGTGAGAACGGATGGCTTACAGTGCGAACCAATGAAGATGGAAACACTAGGGTAAAAACTAGGGCAAAAGGTAGAGACGATATGAAAAAGACGATTCAATTAGCTAATTATGTGTTGTACTATTGGTTGTTGCCAATAAACTGGCTATAGCCATTATAAAAGAGTTGGTCTTGCCTTCGCAGAGCTTTCTCCACGTCCTAGTATGTCTCTGGAATGATTAGGACATAAGAAACCTCATGCACATCTAAGGCTTTGGCTATTCTTCTCTTATTATAGGCTTTAGGTACTATTCTCTTGTCGTTCTCAATCTCCTCCAAAGCCCTCAAACGCTTATCGGTCACTTCATCAATATTGTCCATCATCGAAGCATCGTAATCATTGGCCGATAAATCATCTTGTTTGACTACCTAAGAGAGCCAATATTCACCTCAACTAGAAAAACGATTTCTTGTCCATAAACCAACTCAAAAGGAGTCACTTTGGTGGCACCATGTTTAGATGCCATATGAGTCCATAATGCTTCAGAAAGCATCTCATGCCACTTTCTATGGTGTTCTTAATCTTTTTCTTGATTGATTTTAATATAACCTTATTATTTGACTTGGATTGACCATTAGCATGAGCGTAGTAAGAAGAAGAATTTAATAGCCTAATATGATAAGATTCAGCAAAATCTTTTACCTTTTTAGAAATAAATGAAGTACCTTAGTTTGTAATCAAAGTTTGAGGAATGCCGAATCTGTGAATAATATGCCTCACGATGAAATTAATTGCCTATTTGTGCATCATATTCTTGAGAGGCACAACCTCGATCCATTTGGTGAAGTAATCCGTTGCCACTAACACGAACCGTGCCCTTTTGATGAAGGAGGATGCACTTGGCCAACGAAATCTAAAGCCCAAACTCGGAACTGCCATGGTTTGATAATCAGATTTAATGTGGTGACAGGCGCCCATTGAACATCACCGAACTTTTGACAAGTTTCACATTATCTATAATACTTGAACAATCATCAATCATATTTGGCCCATATAAACCGACTCTTCTCAATAACCAATTCATCTTGTGGGCTGATTGATGAGTTCCACAAATCCCCTCTTGAATTTCTCCCATATCAACTTTGGATTGATCATCATCTAAGCGCTTCAACAACACCCCATCCACAGTTCAGCAATATAACTCTCCATCAAGTAGAGTGAACTTCAAAGCTTGCCATCGAACCTTTCGATCAACCCAACTAACATGATATCTCAAATAACTGATAAAAGGTATCCTCCAATCACTATCCTGGTCAGCAACACATATAAGCTGGTCAGACCGGCAATGCAAACCAATTTCACATATGCCGGCTGAGGGTCCTCAAACCCGGTTAGTCTGACCACATGGCACCGGTCAGACCACGTATGGTTGCCGGTCATACCGCTCCTGGTCTATAAGTTTGCTAATTTCGCCCAAACTTTCACAACCAACCACTGACTTTTTCAGAACAAAAAATAAACCTCTTTTGACATGATAACTAGATGCTTGTTGCGTGTCACGCCCAAAAAATACCCAAGATACTTTCCATGCGTAAGTGCATAAATCTTCGTCCTAGGAGGCGAGGTACACAAAATAGAGTTGGTAAATAACAAAGTTCACATTAGCGGAAGCGTAAATGAGTACTTTATTACATGGGTGACCAAAGGCCCAATACTTCAAAGAGAAACATGTAAAAACGACTAAGCGGGCTGGGGAACAAGCCCATAGGCACGTGACGGCAGGAACGAGCTAATCTTCAAGCCTTCATCTCAGGGGAACACTTCATCTAGATGGGAGGAAGTGGAGCAAGATTGAATACAACCACAGTACTCAACAAATCATACTAGCAAATGCAAACATAATGCAAGGGAGTCCAAGGAGCATTTATAAGGTTATATTTGTGAGTAAAGAGCAGGTAGAAACACTTTTTAGTTGTATGGCAGTTTAAGGAATTACATTTTTATATCTACTACAAGATTATAATCAATGTCGCACACCTACGCCAATATGCTTTAACCTAGGCTACACCATGTGTCAAACCAGTTATGCCATCAGTCCAGTTTAAGAGGTAAAACTCTAACTTGGGTACATTGCTAGGCTTGCCCATATCCGAGGGTGCAGCTATTCGAATAGGTTATACTCTGGCCAAAGGTGTACACTTTACCCATGAGACACATCTCACACGTGTTACCACATGCCGTGCACCGCCACGATGCCTCGGAAGAGAACATGACATAACCTTTCACTCAGTACAACCCTAAACAACAGACCGATCTCGACCCTTGTCCCCCGCCAGCTGCACTGGGTTGAGAAGACATGGTCTAAGCCCCCATGCATCTTTGCCGTGTTGGCCTTCACTTGCATAGGCATCGGACTAGTACTGGGCGTCATTTGCCCCACCGTGTCAAATCGTTTAAAGCTGGACTAAGCTTATAGATTAAGCCTTACCCATTAGACATGTGGTTGTACGGTTTATGCTTTGCAACAGAGGCCCGAAGACCGGTCCTTATGATAGCCGAGGTACGACTAGCGAAATCATGTACACCGTGCCCAGCCGAAAACAGAGTATGGGAATTTTGAATGGAAGTTCATTTAGTATTGGCTAAACCACAATCATCTCAGCATTAAGCAATTTTATGGAGTTATTTCCAAAGTCTAATATTGTGGAAATATTGCTAAGTTGTTTCTAATTAGCATGGCTAAGCATAAACCTAAAGTTTCTAGTAAGGGCCACATATAGAGCTCTCACTAGATAGTTTTTGTTACCTAGGGTTGTCAAAGGAAAACAATATACCAAATATAAGGCCATAACAAGGAATATAGGAGAGGCTAAATAAATATTTACGTGGGAAATTTTAATAAAATGAATGCAGTAATTTAAATAAAGATAGATTTTCACAATAATAGGTAAACAATATGATCGAGGGGATGGTATGACTTGCCTTGCTTGCACACAACGTCTTCACAATCGACCACGAGGAACTGCGGATCTGCCGAGTCGGCAACGTCTACACAACCAAATGTAAAATGATGGCCAAAAGATAAGAAAACCATATAAATAGTAGAAACAAATTTCATAAATGGGTTCTTGACAATTTAAGGAAAATTTAGAGACTTGAACGGGTCAATTTGGAGCTCAAATGACCAAGATATGACCGTTTAAAATTTAAATAAAGTTTAAATGGATATTTCTGAATTCTTGAATTATTTTTCTATTGAAAAACATGTTTATGACATCAGCGGCTGGGGGAGGGTGCGCTGACAGATGGGCCCCCACTTGTCTGTCTTGGGGTGAGACCAGGGGTGAGAACGATAGGTGGGCCCCATCGGGTTGCCGCGTAGGCGGCCATGCGGGCGACATGTGGCCCGGATGGGCCAACGTGGCCATGGCGTGGCCTCCATGCCAGTGCCACTTAGGACAGGGAGAAGCGGCCGGCATGGGCGCACGGGAGTTAAGGCTCGCTGGCGATGGAGCAGCACAGCGGCTAGGTGGTTTTGCGAGGAAGGAAGAGCGAAGGGAGGCGAGCTCACCGGCGGGGGAGCAGCGGTGAAACGTCATCGGGAGCAGCCGACGACGAGGAAAAGGCGGCGGTGCTGTTGGGGGTCATGGTGGGGGTGGTGTTTTGGTGGTCGTCGAGTTTCAGGGAGTTGATGCTGAGGTGCGGACGAGGATGACGAAGCTGGGGACGGGTTCATCGGGGCCTGGCGAGGTCGCGGTTGCTGATGGAGGGCGACGGTGATGGAGACAATGGGGTGTTAAGGTGGTGAGTGGAAAGGAGAGGAGGACTAGGGCTCCATTTTATAGCCTAGCAGGAAGGGGAACGGTGCCGTGGAGGCCTGTGGCCGGGATTAATGTCAGCGAGCTCACCGGGGGAAAATGGCTAATTAATTGAAGGGGATTTAGAGCGGGAAAGGGCCATTTGAGGGGAAATGAAGAGAGGCTAATGGGGAGTAAAACCCCTCAATCAATTTTGGAAATGGTTCAGCGTAGCGGGGGAATCGGGTGGTGGCAGCGCGAGGGTTTCCCGGGGAGAGAAGAGCGCGCGGGCAGCGGGAGGTAAGGGATGGAACTGACGAGTGGACCCCACTCGTCAGTGAGCGGAGGCGGGCACGGGGTCATGGGCCAACTGGGCTAGAGGGGAGGCCAAGCGGGGGCGAGGTGGGAGCAGGCCGGGGCGGCGAGGCAGATGGGCTGGCCTCGGGTTGGCCCAAGCGAGTGGAGGCGGAGGCCGAGTGGGGCCAGAGAGAGACAGAGAGGACTGGGCCAAACCAGGGAAAGGAGAAATGGGTCGGGTCAGCCCAAGTCAAAAGAAAAGGGATTTTGGTTTTAATTTTTGAATTTATAAATACATTGACAAAGGTTTTTGTGAGCTTAAAATTGTTAAGGATGCTCTAAAAATTCTAGTAAAATTAGTTTACGCATTTTGAGGCATGAGGAATTTAACAAAAATTACCACAAACCAAAATAAGTTCTATCTTGATGATTTTTAATGGTTGTAGGCTCTTTTTGATTTTTATAAAAATTGCATTTAAAAGGTAATTTAAACATAGGGTGATTTTAGGGCGCGACAAACCTACCCCCTTACAAATAATCTTGGCCCTGAGATTCAGAAGCACCGGCGAAGAGGTGGGGATAGGCAGACTTCAACTCGTCTTCGCTTTCCCAAATTGCTTCTTCTTTGGAGTGATTGCTCCTCTGTACCTTGCAGAAATGGATGACTCGACTACGTGTGTGGCTCTCAGAAGTATTCAAAATCTTTATGGGCTTCTCACTGTAGGTAAGATCTTTCTAAATTTCAATCTGAGCGGGGTCTGTCTGCTCTGTTGGCACCCGGAGACATTTTTTGAGTTGGGAGACGTGGAACACATCATGAACATCCCCCAACAATGATGGCAACTCAAGTTGATATGATACTTCACCTCTTCTGCTTAGGACATTGTAAGGGCCCACGTATCTAGGTGCCAATTTGTCACACCCTAAGTTTTTCCCCTTAATAGAGCCACATAAACATATACTAAAGAAAATGCCAAAAGAAAATATTTAATTAAGGCTAGAGAAAGTAATTTATGGTGAAAACATTATTTAATAATCCATCATGGCTGGGAATGTTTTTTCTTATATTCTCCTTGCCAAAATACACTAATAGGATTTTTATTGGAATATTTAGAGCACTGGAAGTATTTTTTAATAAATCAAAACACATTATCAAAATTAAATTCTAACTAGAAATCCCTTTTCCCTTTTCTTTTCTTTTCTTTTCCTTTTTCCTCCCTCGGGCCGCTGACCCATCACTGTGTGCGGCTGCCCGCGTGGCCTGCCTCGCGGCCTAGCCGCGCCCCCCTCGCCCCTCTCTCTGACCGCTGGTGTGGGCACCCCGGAAGTGCATTATGGAGAGTAATTATTATGACAACGCGAAATATCTAGATGGATAGGATCTCAAATAAAACCCAACTAAGTACGGTAACCATCCATCCTCATCGCAGCCTTGCCGTAATATTTACCCGTTCATAATACAAATCCAAAATACCGAGAAGTGTACAAAAGAGATAATCATAAGGATAGCTTGCCAGTCCTCCCCGTCATACGCTCGTCAAACCACTCGATGGTGGCGACCAAACAAGATACGTACCCCAGAGGACTCGAACCACAATAGCTATCCCCCAACCATCTCAATTCTACACAACTCATACTCATGTTCAGCTAGTCCCCAGGAAAGCGACTAGCCTCACACTTTCATCGCAAGCAATTGATAACATCACAAGTACTCTAAATATGGATAAACGAGCAGCAGGGTTATAAATATTACATAGAGGGTTTACACACCCTGATACATCACAGAGTAGCGCAAAAGATAGCAGCGGAATATCAACATAAAGGATAAGACCAGTGGTGCCATACCCAACCACAGGGCAACCGACTAGGGATAGAGCATAACTTCGACTACATATTATCCTCGCCACCCTTGGCAGGATAATAGTAGACCACACCAGTGTCATCGTTGTCCTCACCTGAAAGATACAGCGTGAGTACACAAGTACTCAGCTAGACTTATACAATAATAATAGTTCAAAGGAGTAATGCTAGTCTCTACATCAAGGAGTATGGCTATGTCGATCTGATTTTGCATAAAGCTGATTTTATTGAGCAAGTACTACATTTAAAATATAAGCATTTGCAAAATATAGCAATCTGAAAATTTAGGACAGCAAGCTTATAGTTCTGAAATGTAATTAAAAGTGAGCACAAACCATGCTCTAATCATCATCCATGGGCCACCATTGCCCAAACAATTATGCTACACAAGCATATCATTATCCATGACTAAAACCAAGTCATATTTATCATTAAAACCTTTTATATAAACCCATTCATCCATGACTATCCTAAGGCATGGTACCACCATATATTCCTGTAACCACGTATCCCAAGTTGGATGCTAACATAGACTGACTAACACATCAAGCGGTCGTCCTGTAACCGTAGACACGGCTATTCGAATAGTTCTTACTCTGATCAGAGGTATACATCTTTACCCACACGATGTGATAGAAGCCAAACGGCTACACTCTAGGTTGATCTGTACCCGTCGGTACCCACACTCTACACATTGAGTGTGGACTAGAGGTCACAACAGAACCTTTTGCACGCTTAGCCCCGACCACCTAAACCACGTCTGGGCCCCCGACGACTTAGTCGCGTGCGTGCGTGGCAACTAAGGCGGGCTCACCGTTGCGGGAGGCACCTCTGGCCAAGTGCAGGCTCGCAATGAGGTCCTCCAAAGGTCTCTCCTCACGACTGACGGACGGGCGTAGATGGTCACAGCCTCCCGTGCTACTGAGTTAAGCCGTCCCATACCGGCGTGTGGAAGTACGTAGGGTGCTTGAATAGATGTCAACATGTTCGGTCCTTAACGACCTAGACGGAGCTACGTGCATGGGGAAACACCATCCCTTCATCGCCCTATCATCCGTCCAAGTCAAACATATTCTTAATTATAAATCAGAAGTTATTCTTTTTAGATTTTAACCCATCCATGCGTATTAAACTAGTTTTGAACCGATAGCTCCATCTACCGGATTTTTCTAAGTCTAGAAATAAGCATGGCTAAGCGTTCGGTAAAATAAAAGTATCCCAAAGTCCTTAACTAGTGGTGACAAGGTAACAACATGGAGTCAATAACCAAGGAATGGAAATGCATACAATTGTCTACCCGTTTTTCCCATTTTAACAAGACCGAAACATGCATATAGATATTTCCTTCGCAAACAAATCAATTTATTGAAAATATGGGTTCAATATGCTTAGATGCTTGCTTAGTAGCTTGTTTAGATGCTTGCCTTGCTGCAGCGAGTGGTCACACTCAACCTCTGGTTCTTGCTCCACGTACTCCGAATTGTCTGAATCTACCGATAAAAGCGAATATGCAAATAAGAATCAATGAAATATGCTCATGCAAAATGATCAATAAATGCTGAGATAAATACAGTAGGGTGGGCATGCCCTAACAAGATTTTAGGAGAAAGAACCAAGTCATTCGTATCTCTGGATTGGGAGATACAAAAATAACAAGGTAGAAGGGCTGAAAATGACAGTTTTGTAATTATTTATATTGTAACCTCAAGTTATTATAGTTAACTGACATTTTCTATTAAGATTTCATAAAGGCATGTATTTTTATATAAAATAGCATAACCTACTGGTTCCAACAAAATTTGGTTCACTGAAATTTGATTTAAAATGATTTAGTTGTGAATTTTACAAATTTATCAAAAAGAAAGGTTAGAAAATAGTTAGGCCTATTTTGGGTGGTAGTTTTGTCAAATATAAATTGTCCACAGTAAGGATTACAATTTTCTGAGTTAAACAAAAGTAGTTTCACATTTTTAGCAGTTAGGATGAATTTTCTAGAAATTTATAAACTTCTAGGTTATAAAGATGTATATAAACGATATTTCCATTTTTAGAGAAAAATCCTACACAGAAGTTCTCACTTTTTATTTTACAAAATTAAAGAGAACATTTTTATGGATCCAGAGAAATTTGGTTTACCTCAAAAGGAGTTATAATGGATTTTATAGAATTATTTCAATTTTCTAGGCATAAAATAAGTTATTATTGCTTCTTTAATTTCTAGAGGTAGTTTCTGTACAGAAGTTGTAATATTTTATTTGACAGTATTAAAGTTCACAAATTTACAGAATGAGCAAAATTGGTTTCTCAAAAGGAGTTAAAATGGCAAAGTTATGGATTTACAAAGTTTACATATTTTTCTGTTGTAAATTAAATCCTTTAATTATTTTCCTATTTCTTTCTTCTTTTCCTCCAGCTCGGGCCCACGTGACAGCGGCACACAACAGGGCAGGCGCAGGCAGATTGGGGGCGGCGAGCTTCTCGGCGGCGGCGACGGCGAACGGCGGCTCAGCTCGGCCCGCGACCAATAGAGGAAAGATAGAGAAGACCAAGGCGAAGCGATGGGTGGTGGTCTTGTTGCCGATGGTGGCCGGAGCTGGGTACAGCGGCGGCACAAGCGGCGGAGTGTTTCGGGTTGGCTAGGCCGACTTGGCTACGGGTGGCTTCTGGCCAAAACAAAACATGCGTAAGCGTCTAAGGAGTACTAGAAAGCTCACCGAGGGTCACGCCGGTCCTGGCGAAGCTGGAACAGCAGCGGCGACGGTGAGAAAGGCTTGGCAGCGGTGGAATCCAGTGGGTCTTCGTCGGCGGCGTCCTCCGGCCAACAGGCTGCTAGGCAAACAGGTGCACGACAACCTGTGAGTCCTAAGGCAGCTACACATGCGATGAATCGGTCTAACTCTCACCGGGGAGGGAGGAATTGGCAGCGGCGGTAGTTTGCCAGAGAGGGAGAAGATGACCTCAATCTCGAGCTTCACTGCATATTATCTTGATTCCTTCGGGTAGCGGGCTTCTGGAGGCGAGGCGACGTTGTTGGCGCAAGGGCTCCGTCAGACTCGCTCCGAGGCGGCCAGAACGGTGAGATGATGCTGGCGGCGGCACTGCAGAGCAGAAAGCGAAGCACGGCGGCTTCGACCGGTGATCCTAGGGCAACCAAGTGCAAAAATGGAACGGTTAGAAGGTAAAGATCATGTTCCCGAGGCTTAGAAAGGATGGAGCTCACCGGAGCTAGCTCAAGCTCAGTCGAACACCTTCGGCAGCAGGGAAAATGGCTCTGTCTCCTGTGATCTTTGGGGATACTGTCGGCTTTCTCGGTGGGAGCATGAAGAGGATGAGGAGGAGGTTCTGCTGGCGAGATTAGAGGCGAAATGGTCGAGGTCTCCAAGGTTTGAGCTCATCTAGGTCTCTCTGTGTGTGATGTGAGGGAGGAGAAGAACAGGTCTCTGACACGTGTGACATGCACTGCTGAGCTGCTCCATTTCTACAGTATTCTTGGTGGTTCCCACATGTAGGAGAATATTGTTTCACACATTTGTGGTTAGGCTTAGCCTATGACATGTGGGTCCTTGGAGTTAATTCCTATGGAGAGGAGAGAGGCATGGGTAGAAATGGGGTGAAACTCACTGTCCCAAGACTGGCAGAGGCTTACAGGTGGGCCAGGGTCCTGTGGGTCCCACTGGTCAGTGACTTGAGAGAGGAGAATACTCTAGAGACTGTTTTGTGAGCTGTCCAAAACATGCAGTCTTTAACTTACTGTTTCATTAAGTTAATTAGGAGCATAAATTATGGGAAAATTACTGGAGGTAGAGGAAGCTGTGTTTAACCTGCTGACCAAATTTCGTGGTTAGAAGTGGTCTGGTTTGCCTTTGGTGAAAAAGCAAAGTGGGGTTACTGATCCAGTTTTTTTGCAGCTTGATCTATCTCCCAGGGCCTTGTTCTTATCATTTTATGTGTTTTCTTTGAGAGATAAATCAAACCAAAATTCCTGGTGGTAGGGTTCATGTTGACACACCTTTTGGTATAATTGCACTGGCTAATTAATCTTCATTTTTATTTGGTGAATTTTAGAGCTGAGCAATTTATTTAAACTAGCCTCCTAGTTTTGCTGATTTGGAAGACTTTATTGTGGTGGCTATGGAAGTGATAAAATCATGTAAAATTTACAGTGGATCAATTAGGTAATATAGTGCTTACAAAAATGTTTCCATGATTTTATGTGCAACCAAACATTTTTAGAAATTCCTTAGTCTATACAAATGCATAGGTCAAGGAAGAAGGACACATGCTGAAACTTGTTTGCACTTTTAAGGGGTCTAAACTAATGAAATAAATTCTGGAAAAATTATATTAATCCATGATGAATAAACTAGTATTTGAATAAATTATTTCCCCTATACACTTCTGTTCAACTTGATGTACTTTTTTGGTGATGTTTGGTTTTTGCCGATTAGGGTTTTATTATTGAGAGTTTGAAAATATTTGCAAACTTTAATTTCGCATGAAGTGACAATGCAAGAATTTAATTTGTGCACTCTAATGGCAGTAGGACATAATCCCAATTACCTGAAATTAGATTTAGGGCTGTGACAGCTAGGGCCCGCCTGTCGGCACCCGCTTGGCCTTCCCCTCTTTCCCTCCTGCTGACATGTGAGACCGGGGCCCCACATGTCAACTTTGTCTCCAACCTCTGGCCGGATCGGCCGGAGGGGATCGATTTCCCCCACCGTCCGATCTCCGCCCATTGCTGCCGCCTTGTGCCTCGGCCCTTGGTTTAAATGGCGTGGACCGTATCCCCGCGCCACTCCCCCACGTCTCCGCCCTTCTCGCGCACGCCCCCGGGCGAATTTTGCCAAATCCCAACATCACCACCACCCCACTTCTTCATGAAATTCGGCCGCCTCAGCCACGATCTTCCCCAGCCGAACCTATTTAAACCCTAGACGACATCTCCTCTCTCTTTTTCCCCAAAATCCCAAGCTCCCCGAGCACCCTAACCTACTCCACGCCAAAATACCGAAGCTCCGGTGCCTTCGGTCGGTTGCCGCCACCGCTGCGGTCGCCGCCGAGCTCCCCTCTCACCTCCGTTCGCTTCACCGCACGCTGGAGTACCTAGGCCGCTGTTCCCGGAGGCCCCTACGCCACCGGAGCTCCTCTCCTGCCGTCATCCCCCTCAGTGAGCGTCGCTACCGGCCTTCAACCGTGAAATCTCGCCGCCTTGCTTGGTTTCCTCGCCCCTAACCCCCTTCAATTGGTTCCCCAGGGTTTCCTCACCGATGTCCGCAGCTCCGTCGTTGTCGGACGCCCCCGAAACACCCCCGTCCCCGTCTTCCTAAACTGCCTCACTGTCCTTCGCCTTGGTTCGCCGCTGTTTGCCGCCTCCCCGTCGTCACCGACCCTCGGTGAGGTCTCTACTCGGCTCCCCGTCTCCTCCACTGCATGCCGCTGCCCTCCACCGCGCCAAATGGTCTCCGGTGGCAACCATCGGGCCGTGCATTTCGCAGCGGCTCGATCGCATCGGAGGGGTTGAGCCCCTTTTGTCTTAGGCCATCTGATCAGGCAGATCGGGGCCGTCCACGTGGCATCGCCGTAGGTGTCTGCCCCGTTGCCATGTTGGTGCCACCTTGGCACCGCGTCGGCAGGGTCATCCGCTGTGGCCGCCTCATCGGCAACCACGTGGTGCCGCTGCACCGGGCCTTAGTGGATTTGGTCCAATGTGCGGTGCTCTCCCATGCGCCACTGACCCATGGGCCTCGACTATTGGTGCCGGTCCCTAGGGTCTGTTGACGCCATAATCCGGTTTAAATAAATCAATAAGGCTTTATTTTTGTATAGTAAAAACTCAGTGAATCTTTGAAAATTCATAACTAATTTATACGAGCTCCGATTAATTCCAATCAAATTTCATTAAATCTAGACAATGCCAAGAATCCATTAAAAATAGTTTTAGCTTTTGTTTCAGTGATCTTATGTACTGTTTTATTGTTTGTGCTTTGGTTGTCGCTAGAAGCCGATGTTTCCGACCCTCCCGTGTACTACGAAGTCGTTGCAGAAGTTGCAGAGCCGGAGCAAGGCAAGTTACATCACCATTCATGATTATGTTGTACCTACTATATGCGAAATATTTATTTTACGTAATTAAAGATGCATGTTTTTATGATTTCATGTGGGATGGTGCTTAACCTATATATATAGTTCGACGACCATAGCTCGATAACCCTTTATACCTTTGTAACCTGGATAACAATATGATTAGAGTATGACTTAGATCTGCTTACCCATGCTTAGAATCAACTAGTTCACCTTGGGAACAATAATTGCTCTTTATCATATATATTTATGGCTCGACTTTGTGTTGAACTAATCGAACGTTGTTCATGGATGATTACTTAACTAAAATATGACCCTAACGGTGGGCTGTGGGTGCATGGTTTTGCTGGTCGCCCATGGCAATTAAGGACAGTTCGTAGGAACCCCTTGAGCAGTTTACCGTACATGCCACAAACCAGCATGGGCAACGGCTAGGCTTGTAGCGTAACTTCTCGCTGTCCTAGGCACTGTTGGTGAGGATGGGCGTGATGGAGTTGGGTCGGCTTGGGGTCAGGTTGATCGGCTTTTGGATCCATCGTGGCGCAAGGGGGGTAGCCTGGCTGATATGGTGTGCCCTGTCGGTAGGTGCAACCTCAGCGTGGTGTGGATGGTTGGGGGAGTTGCATGAACGGTCCTGTCACAGCCTCTTGCGGGGTATCGTGGTGACAAACCGGCACATGGGAATGTGTGTGGGGCTTTGTCTTGTGTGTATAGTTGTGCACTTCTGGCCAGAGTTAAAAACTATTCGAATAGCTGTGCCCGCACTTATGGGCGTTTGGTCAAGACTCACTGTGATTAGTCCCACTTTAATAAATTGACTTAAAATGTTGTGTAGAGGCAGGATGGATGGTTTGAGCTTGGTTAACGTGGTGTAGCGTTGATCAGTGATGATTTAATATTGTCTAATTAAACAAACTTTATACCTGTTTCTGAACAACTACTGTTTGCAAATGCTTTGCGCAAAGGAACCCAAAGCCCTTCTTTGTCTCCTGTGCATTGTGCATATTTGCTGGTGTGACTTGTTGAGTACTATGGGTGGTACTCAATCTTGCTCCCTTCCCCCCTCTCAGAGATGGAGTTCTACTCCGATGAGGATCGTCAGGAGGAGTAGGCTAGATCCGCCGTCAAACTACCTGTGGAGTGGAAGCCTCTGCGCGGCTTAGCTGTGCATAGTTTTATATCATCGTTCTTCGCTGCATTTCTGTAAGACAATTTTTATTCTATTTGTAAGACATACTTTGTATGGAAACTTGGTATTTGTGTATCCTAGCTATCCTGGACATGGATTTAATACACAAAAATGCTCAGAATTCTGGTCATGAATTTCTAGACGTTATAAGTTGGTATCAGAGCTGAATTTGACTGTAGGACCAGCCAAATGGAAACCCTAAGTGCCCTCTGAATCTTCTCATCTGCATATGCCTTTTTGCATTTGGAGTTGTTTCGGGAAAATTTGGGAATCGTTTCTCGTTTGGGGATGAAATCTTGGCCTACATTTGACTGAAATCTTTGGGTCAGGTCAAGTCTAGGATTGGGATTTGACAGTTGCATCGCGTATATCCAAAATTTTGGAAAAATATTGGTCAATTGGGTGTAACATTTAATTTAAGTCGTGTACAAAATTTTCCAATCGTTTTGCAATTATTATCTAAGTTGTTTCTGCACTATTTTATTTGGTTAAGTCATGTTGTTAATTTCTTAACATTGTTCATGCAAAAATTATTCCATGCATAAAATCATTGTTTCATTTCTGAATCATTTATCATTTATTTTATTTGGATCTAAGCATACATTGATCCCCCCTCTTTGCCTTCTATAGATGGATAACCTTCCGACTCAGCATGGAGCCAACATGGGAGGATTTATGGAAGAGCTCCGCATGATGACCTTCACTTTGGGGTACAGTCACGTCCTTGAGTACACTACTGTGGAGCCACTGGAGGGCGAGCTTCCCTGCTGTGTTTGCTTGGAGCTACCCGACGAGCAGTACCTCCTCGCTGCTATGGAGGTGGAGGTTGGTGGGCATACATTCGACCACGCCTGCCAGGAGGCAGATTTTCGCCTACTTGGAGAGATACGCCGGAGGCACCACATCACCCTCAGCACTACCTCCTACCATTACCTTCCCAGTCAAGCGCACTACCAGACCTACAGAACCTTCCAGCCGGCTAACCTGGAGAATGACACCACCATCGTCCACATGCACTGAGCTCTGTGGGCCATGGACTGCATGGACACCAACTGGGTGTGTGTGGCCTACGACAGGGAGGACACTAACAGGATGACCATCATCGGTTTCCAGAACCAGATTGACCGCCTGAAGAAGGAGGTCACCGAGCTGAAGGGTCAGCCGCCACCAGGTGGGGCTAGGATCCACCTGTCTCTGAGGAAGAGGACCCTTCCTCTAGTGCGCATCCAGCTGGCTCCCAGGAACGAGCCACCCGCACTGCCAGCTCCAGCTCCAGCACCAGCACTAGCACTAGTGGGCGGCACTGTCAGAGTGTCGTCGAGTAATAGCAGCTCCCAAGGCAACACCAGCATCCACGGGGTCTTCACCTCCACTAACGACAGTAGCTCCTTCAGTGGATCCTGCACCCGCAGTGAGGCCATCTTGTCATCGCACAGCAGCAATGGGTTCGTGAGTGGTTCTAGGAGCCACTTTGACGATGAGAAGGGAGACGAGCAGGAGCCAGAGTATGACTTGGATGAACGCAAGAGCCACTTAGAGCACTAGAGGTGTCGTCCCTAGTTTTTACCGTTTTCCTTAGTTTGTTTTCCTCTTTGTTTTAATGTTAGGAATGTTTGCTTTGGGGTTTAGTTGGTGGCTCATACCATCTGTCTTGTGGTATGACTGCCTTAACTAGGAGTTGAATTGTTTTCAAATGTTTCTAAGTTATGCACATCAGATAATTTAATTTAGCAACATTAATGCCACTCCTTGTTCTGAGCCGCCTGTTTTCCTTCTTCCCTTCTATTCCCATCCCTCTCCAAATGGTGAACACCAGGACTGGAGCCCGCGCTACCAGCGACACCAGCGCCACCAACCAATAGGACAGGGCACCACAGAACAACGGGGTCCCAAATCATATGCCACCCCCGTTGCCAGAGAACTCGACGCAGGCGCAAGTAGTGGCCAATCAAAACCAGATGATGGCCATTATGATGCAGCAGATGCAGCAAAACAACCTGCAGTAGCAGCACCAGCAGGCTCACATACTAGCCGCCACTCCCTGGTCCAAGCTACCTGAGTTCTTGAGAGTCAGGCTGCTCACATTCTCGAGCACCACCAACCCCATGGATGCCAACGACTGGCTGTTGGCAATTGAGAAGAAGCTCAACCTCCTCCAATGCAATGACCAGGAGAAGGTCGCCTTCACCACACACCAGCTACAGGGCCCCGCCTTTGCATGGTGGGATAACTTCCTCGTGACCCACACCGCTAGAACCGAGGTCATGTGGGCAGAATTCTGCCACAACTTCCAGAAGTCCCAAATTTCGGCGGTATCGTGGCCTAGAAGAAGAGAGAATACCAAGGACTGGTGCAAGGGAATAAGAGTCATGGAGTACCTCCATGACTTCAACGGCTTGGCGTGCTATGCGCCGGAAGACATCCGCACTGATGCGGAAAGGCAGGAGAAGTTCCTGGAGGGGTTGGATGATGAGTTGACCAACCAACTCCTCTCTAGTGACTATTCAGACATCGAGAAGCTGGTGGATGAGGTGATCCGTCAGGAGGACCAGTGCAACAAAATAGACTGCAAGAGGAAGGCGGCCCAATTCAGAGCTCACCAGGGACAGCACCAGAGGCCTAGGGTGATGCTAGGGCATCAGGGTAGAACCTCCACCATGACCATCCGCCAGCAACGCCCATTCCACCTTGGGCACTTCGGGTGCAATAGCGGGCAGCACTATCGTCACCCTGCTCTGTGCCCACCAATGGCACCAGCTTAGCAGGGACAGCCTAGGAAGGACAATGGAGGGAAGACCCTCATCTGCTTCAACTGTAATGAGCCGGGCCACTTCACGGACAAATGCCCGAAGCCGAAGTTGATGGGTCCTAGGCCCACAGCTCCCTAGAACCCCAACACCAACCAGCCCGTGATCAAGGGGCGTGTTAACCACGTCTCAGTAGAGGAGGCATAGGCTGCACCAGAAGTGGTACTAGGTACGTTTCGCGTGAACTCAATCACTGCAACAGTACTTTTTGATTCTGGTGCAACGCATTCGTTCATATCCAAGAAATTTTTGGGAACACATGGGATCAAGGTAGTAGAACTTAAGATCTCCATGAGGGTTCACACCCTAGGAAACCGCATGACCACAACTCACTATAGCCCCTCAGTGAGTATAGAAATCCAAGGATCATCTTTTCTAGCGAATCTCATCCTCCTAGAATCCAAAGACCTAGATCTCATCTTAGGAATGAATTAGTTGACCCGGCACAAGGGAGTGATCAACTGTGCTGACCGCACCATCACAGTATCTAGTTGTGGAGGCCATGGGCCCTGGGTACCTCATGACAAGCATATGGGCCACTCGGATAGAGGATGGGCCTAGCCTTGTAATTAGAGATATGATAGAACCCGACAGACTTTGCCTTCTACAATAAGGAATATACAGTCCTAGTCGGGTAGGTTATATATCTAAGAGGAGATCCCTTGGCCGTAATCCAGCTAGGACTCCTACCTTGTACCCCTGTCCCCTAGTATATAAGGGGAGGCAGGGCGCCCCCTAAGGGCATAAGCTCATAGAAGCAATCATACTTCCTCAAAGGAATACACCACAACTGGACGTAGGGTATTACCTCACATAGAGGTCCTGAACAAGTATAAACCTTTCGTGTTCCTATGTAGTCCACCGAGTTTCGATCCGATGAGTAGCCCTATATTCATATTGCCGGTGTAAAACATCGACAGTTGGCGCGCCAGGTAGGGGCTTCGGCGAGATCAACCTCAAGCTCAATGGATTCGACAACCGGAGTCGACGGCGGCGGATTCTCCCCTAGAGACACGATTACATTTGGAAGCCTTGACTTCGTTGCTGACCAGCTCGGCAACCTCACCTTGGCCGACTCAGACCGGATCCGATCGGCCGAGGAACCGGCCGACTCCATGCCAGTCGGCCCACACGACGCTGCAGCAACCCTCGCCGATTTGCTGCGGCCATCTTCTACTTCCCCAGGTCTCGGGACAACTCTCTCCTTCGGTGTTCGACTCGGACTTGGCCTTGAGCCAGCTGGGATCGAGCTAGGAAGGGGGGAGATTGTCAATCTCCCATGCAGACTCGGTGATGCCGCGGACACCTACAATCTACATCCCGCGCGGCAGACTCGATCCCCTACAGTTCAGTTCGGACATGGCCCAGAGCCATTCGAGATTGGATCTAGGGAGGTCGAAGTCGTAATTACACCGGTCAACTACTTCGACTCCAAGTCAGACGATAGTTCGAACAGCAGTTCGGACAACAGCTTGGCGAGCTTTCTCCTGCCCCGCGAAATCTTCATGGCGTCCAAAGGTTCTACACCCACACAAGAAGCGCGCCGACTACGCGAGCAGGAAGAGGAGGCCTGCCGACCGCGACAACAATAGGAGGCCGAACGCGAGGCTTGCAATGATGAGCGACGCAGGGCTGGGCGAACTGCTCAGCAACAAATCCTCCAAACTAGAGTCGGCGACCACGACGTTTTTGCTACACCTCAACAGAACATCGTGGCTGCTGCAACTCTACTGGATACACTCCAGTTTGGGCCTGATCACCAGGCCACCTCAACGATAGCAAGGATAAAAGCCATGATCACCGCTATTGCATGCCAGCAGCGCCAATAGTCAGGCGATACCCTCATACCGACCAGTCGGTCGGCTTCCCCAATGGCAGTCTCATCTACCTCAAAGTGACGCCGAGCGGCCGGCTCTAGTCGGCTACACACGGAGTCCTGCCAAACGCCACTCGGCAACCCCAACAACAACCGGCGGCGTCGAAGCGACCATCGGGACAATCAGGATCTCCGAGGCCAACTACGGCGTGACCTTCAGCAGGACATCAACGCTTGGCGCCGCGAACGAGAGGAAGACAGGCAACGCCGACTGGAAGACGAGAATGAGCGCTTTGGCCTCCACCACGAGTGGTTTTGCTGCTGTATTTGGAGTTGGAGCCCTCATGAAGATGAAGGACTACCGGCCTTCACCCAGGAGCTACAACAGGTCGACTGGCCATCGGGTTTCAAGCCTATGGGAATCGAAAAATACGACGGCAAGACCAATCCCGAGTCCTGGCTCATGGTCTACACCCTGGCAATCCGAGCAGCCGGAGGAGATCACAAAGCCATGGCTAACTACCTCCTAGTCGCTCTAGCCGACTCAGCAAGGACATGGCTAACAGGACTACCTAAGAGATCAATTGGCTCCTGAGGAACATACGAGAGACCATTTTCCGAGCACGATCTGTATTAGTTGCATCAAAGGAAGAACGAGTCTCTTCGTGACTTCATCAAGAGGTTCTCTAAGAAGAAGAATTCTATCCCGAAGATCAAGGACGAGGTCATCATCGTCGCCTTTCGAAAAGGAGTCAAAGACACCTCGTTCATTGCCAAATTCACTCGAAAGCCTCCCAACTCTGTCAAGGCTCTATTCGACATGGCAAATAAATACGCCGACTCGGCCCACGCTGTTGCTGAGGCCATCAATGACAAAAAGGCCCCCTGACAGAAGGAGCGGAAGGACACCGATGATGCGACCCTGAATAAAGCCGGGAACCGCAAACGCAAGTTAGACGGCTTCATTGTGGCAGTCGGTCACAACCATCTTCGACCTTCAACAATTGGAGATCATCAGAACAACAAGTGACATGTTCGGGGGCTCACAAGCTCAAGCGCAAGGATGGCATCCCTACTCCCAAATACCGAACAGCTAAGTCACTTTCTGATATATATTTCCTCACTTGGCCTCGCCAATGCCGCAGCTGCTTACACCTAATAAGTGTACAAGCTACACTTTTTTTTTTTTCTGTTTTTGCTCTTAAATGATTGCAAAAGTACTCGAGTAGCATAAATTCCGATCTGTGAAACTTTGCTTCATGAAAGACGAACTCAAGTCACCCAAAACACGTGTCTAGGAAAGAGCCATGAGCCAACTCCCGATGCTAGGGGGCTATGACTAGTCGGGCAGAGTGCTTAAACGTAAGGGGTCAACTACTCGGGGAAATTAATATCAATAAGAGGAAGAACACATATTTACATATATTGTAAAATACATAAATGTTATTCGGGTGATTGTTTTCATCATCAGATGCTACTCATCCGATATATTTATAATGCAAGGCCAGTTCTGGATACGCGTGACAGGAACTCAGGGCTACGAGTCTATCTCCTACGGTCGGGGGCTAGACCGGTCTGCCAAGATACGCTCGGAATGCTCCATGGGGGCTACACCTAATAGGTGCACCTATTCGGTGCACACTATTCATACTTCTACATGGAGCCCTTCATAGCCTTGTTGCCAGCTGACATGAAGTAGGACTCAGGAAGAAGAAGCACTCGGACAAAAGAGTACTCGGGAGCAATGCACTCGGGCAATCTTCACCGTGGAGGATGAGCACTCGGCATCAGCTATGACTCAACTATGAAGGTCTCAGGGGCTGCTGTGGAGGCCATAGGCCCCGGGTACCTCATCACAAGCATATGGGCCGCTCAGATAGAGAATGGGCCTAGCCTTGTAATTAGAGATATGATAGAACCCGGCAGACTTTGCCTTGTACGATAAGGAATATACTGTCCTAGTCGGGTAGGTTATATCTCTAAGAGGAGATCCCTTAGCCGTAATCCAGCTAGGACTCTGTGACATCCTGGCCCAATTAGGATATGGCCCATGAGTGTTGTGTGCACTTGATTAGTACCACCTTGCTAGTTGAGCAAGAGTTGAACCAACTTATAAGGCCTTGTCCCTCCAACCATAGCACTTCCGGGTTAACCCTTTTACATGAAGCGAGGACGAAAGTGTAAGTGGGGTGCTATGTGTAAGTGGGCCCGCTCGTCGGATGGGCTGGGCTGCGCGGTTCTAGAGGGCAGGCCGTTACAAACTCCTACCTTGTACCCCTGTCCCCCAGTATATAAGGGGAGGCAGGGCACCCCCTGAGGGCATAAGCTCATAGAAGCAATCATACTTCCTCAAAGGAATACACCACAACTGGACGTAGGGTATTACCTCACATCGAGGGCCTGAACCAGTATAAACCTTTCATGTTCCTTTACAGTCCACCGAGTTTCGATCCGATGAGTAGCCCTATATTCATATTGCCAGTGTAAAACATCTATATTCATATTGCCAGTGTAAAACATCGACACCAGTCAGGAAGGAAAAGTGGTTACCTTTAAGTCACCGGTGGCGTGGAGTTAGGAGGCAAGCCTGAATCAGGTCACAGCCGAAGAATAGCCTGAAAGCAGAAAGAAACCGGATAGAAAGGTGGAGGATATTCCGATAGTAAGGGAATACCCAGATGTCTTCCCAGAAGATCTGCTAGGGATGCCACCAAAAAGAGAGATCGAGTTCAGGATCGATCTGGCTCTTGGGACAACGCCAATCTACAAGAGGCCCTACAAGATGACACCGAACGAGATGGCGGAAGTCAAGAAGCAAGTTGACGATCTGCTATAGAAGGGCTACATCCGATCGAGCACATCACCTTGGGGTGCACCAGTCATCTTCATGGACAAGAAAGACAAAACAAAGCGGATGTGCGTGGACTACCGTGCACTAAACGACGTAACAATCAATAACAAGTATCCCTAACCAAGGATTGACGACCTCTTTGATCAGTTGGAGGGAGCTACCTGTGGAGGCCATGGGCCCTATGTACCTCAAGGAGGGCAATTACGACCACTCGGATAGAGGGTAGGCTGGTCCCTACAATTGGAGGTAGAGTGGAACTCGGATTTATATTACCTTGCATGACAAGGAAAGGGATATAGTCTTAGCTGGATACTCTATGTACTGATAAGGAAAGCCCTTGGTCATATCTGACTGGGTTTCCTACCCTGTAATCCTCATCCCTCCAGTATATAAGGAGGGGTAGGGAGCCCCTGAGGCATATTACAATCTCACTAGAGAATATCGCGAAATCAATACACCACAACTGGAAGTAGGGTATTACGTCACACTGAGGGCCTGAACTAGTATAAATCTCGTGTGTCCTTTCAAATCCATCAAATTTAGGTCCGACAAATAGCCCCATATAATTATTGCCGATACAAAACATCGACAGTTGGTGCGCCAGGTAGGGGCTTCGTCGAGATCAACGTCATCAAGCTCGGTGGATCCAACCATAGGAGTTGACGGCATCAACCTCTCTCCCGAACAAGCCATCAGATTCGGGAGCCTCAACTTCATCACCAACAATCTCGGCAATCTTACCTTGTCCGACTCGGTTTCAATCCAATCAGCTAGGGACCAAGCCAACTCAGCGCTGGTTAGCCTACTCAACGTTGCAACAGTTTTCAACATCCTGCTTTGGCAACACCCAAGATCTACAAGTTCTGGGACAACTCTCTTTCCTAATATTCAACTCGGATTTGGCTTCGAGCCGATCGAGATCGAGTCCAGGGGAGACGAGATCGTCAATTTTCCACGCGGACTTGACAACGCCGCAACAATCTTCAATTCCAATCTGATGCGGTAGACTCAATCCTCTGGAATTCAACTCGGATACGGCCCAGAGTCGCTTGAGATCAGGTCCAGGGAGGTTGGGGTCATCATCACACTGCTAAACTACTCCAAATCTGACTTCCAGTTGGATAGCATCTCAGGAAGCTTTTCTCCACCATGCAAGGTCTTCATGGCATCAAAGGGATCAACTCCAACACAAGATGCATGCCGACTATGTGATTAGCAAGAGGAGGAGGCTTGCTGACTGCGCTAGGAAAAGGAGGAAGACGCATGACGCTTACAAGCTGAGCGCGACACTCGCAATGACAACTTGCGCAAGGCTGGGTGGATAGCTCAACAAGAAATCCTCCAAACCTGAGTAGGCGACCATGACATCTTCGTGACCCCACAACAGAACATCGTGGCCACTGCCACATTGTTGGACACCTTGCAGTTTGGGCCCGACCACCAGGCCACCCCGACCATCGCAAGGATCAAACACGGCGCCGAGCAGCTAGCTCTAGTCAGCATCACTTGGAGTCACGATATACGTCACTCAGCAACCTGAGTAATGACCGACAGCGGCACCATCTTGACGACCGCCACGACAACCAAGATGCACGAGGACGACTATGGTGGATCTCCACCACAACATCAACGCTCGACACCGAGAACGCAAGGAAGATGAACGTCGCCGACTTGAAGACGAACACGAACGCTTCGGTCTCCACCACGAGTGGTTTCATTGCTGCAGTTGGAGTCAAAGCCCCCACTCAGATGAAGGAGTACCTGTTAACGCCAAAATTTGGTAAGGCCCTATGTTAGATTCGGTCAAAGGGGAAATTGCAGTCAACTGGCGGAAATTGATCCAGAAGAGACCGATTCCGAAAGGGAGCCGTGAAGACCGCTGTTTGGCAGTTATTTACTGTACCTATTAATTAGGAAAATGCTTATCTTTAGGAAACCTGACCTCGTGTCCGGTCAGGCCTTGTTAGCGTTTTCCGTTATAATTAGGAAATCATGTACCGTGTCCAATAAGGACTCGTGTAACTTGGGGTATAAATACGTACGCCCGGGGACCTTGTAAATTATCACTCGATCAATACAATTTCGGCGCATCGCCACCCTTCCGACGGGATCTTGCTTCACGAGCCGGACTGCATCGGTTAGGTCCGACCTCCTGCGAGAGGGTAAGTCTCGTCACCCTGGCTACCTATCGGCTAGGACTTCCTCGGTTAGGTCTGATATTCTAGTCGGTTTATGGTAGTCGGCTTACCACGATATATTTATTTTATCTATGGCTGCATCAGTTGAGTTTGATCTCATAGATTGACTAGGTATATCACATCACGCGTGCGTAGATTGTATCAGCTTACTGGGAGCGGTTTATCATCAGTTTGTGCTGCATCGGTTAGGTCCGACCTACTAAACTGCTAGTGATAAATCGTTCCTGCTAAGTTGATACTTTATGTGCAAGCGTCTTATCGGGGTGTATAGCCGGTAGTTATCATGTTTTAGCATCGCATCGCATCAAATCTATCGGCCAATAGATCGAGATCTTGTTATCATTATCAGTCTGTGCTGCAAGGAACGGTTGGGTCTGATTCTACTAGATTGACAATAATAACGTTTACTGCTTAATAAGCCGATGGGTTGATGCGATGGTTGTTTATTGAGTGCTTAGTCGATAAGTTATCTATATTGAAGCCGACTGCACTTATTTATTATTCTATTTTATCATCGGCTTCTAGCCGATGCCCAACTGACAAATACATAATAATAACGTTCTGTGGTCGGTAGTCGGCTGGCTCATCAATTGCTTATCATTTATGTTATTGCTTGCCTTGTTATACATTCTTGCCTGCATTACATGTTACGATCGGCTAAGGGCCAGCGATTGGTTTATTCTGCCGATCTGAGTGTGAGCACAAGCAGGTTCCCTGGCACGACCTCAGCCGAGTTCCCGGCACGACCTCAGTCAAGTTCCCGGGCACGACCTCAGGAGGGGACCCGGGCACGAGGATAGGTAAGAATCTGGGCACGGACACGGACAGCGTATAAAGATCCCGGCGCCGGATGTGAGCAAGGGCCCGGGCACGAGCGCGGGCAGTATCTTCGCAGCGATACTAGTAACTTTAAACTATGTTCGGCTGGAGTTCATTTAATCTATTTATTTATGCATCCTGTCTGTTTATTTCACCAAGTTTACAGCCGGTTTGTGAGCATCCCTTCGATGATCGGCTAGTTTAATACTTATTTATTGTTATATTATTGTTCATGCCACTCATCGGCTTCCAGTCGATGTATAAGTGCTACAGTGCGTATCGGCCATCGGCCAATGAGATGAGTCCAAGCCAGCTTCCAGTCGATTGGCTCACGAATTTGACATCTTTTCTCCTTGTCAATTGCAGCGTCAAATTGACTGGCATGCCTACGAACCTCAAGATTTTAGACCTGCACTGGAGTGAAGCAAATCTCCCAGGCCTTCGCGTGTCTCCCAGACGCCGGACGGCCCCCGGCGGGTTTTCGCGTCAACACGTGTTGGCATGCTTGTGGGACGCGAAGTTTCAGCAATCAGATCTGCAACATGGTCGGGAAAGAAGTCAAAACAGACAACATAATGTCCCGGTCAGCATGGTAGATTTAACAGAAGAAAAAAAACAGCAAATCGAGCAAACTATGGCCAATTTTCAGAAGCTGTGCTTAGAGTCTTTCAGCATGACAAGGCAAGGGCCGATTCAGAAATCCCAGTTTCAAAACCAGTACTAGTTGGAGAATCAGCCGTACACCACCTGAGAGTCCACGGTTAAAACCCTTACAAGAGATGGTGAATGAAGCAGTTCGTCACGCGCTCATCAATCAGTCCGGTGATTCTGGTGAACCACACTTCACAATCTCATAAAGAAGATGGTGGATGGATCTATTATTCAAGAGCCTACTCGAGGTCCTGTTTCCTCCCACCAAAAGTTGAACCGAAATCAGGTTGCTTACAACGTCGAAGCAGAGTCATACCCAGAAACATGTTTACACAAAACCAGGCTGGGGCAACAGGATGTTCCTGCTGGATATCATCGGTCTTGTTACTATGGAGGATATCAGCAAAATTTATCCAGGAGGCAGGGCCGATCCAGGCACTTACCAAAGGGAGTATCATAGACAGAATCGGGCAACAAACTCCACCGGTCCAGTACCAACAAGGACAACCTGAGGGAAGAAGACCTATCAACTAGGGTTGTTGAAATAGTAAGAGAGCAAGTTCGGGATCAAGCCTAAGGAACAGACCATTTATAGTATCTGAGGGGGCATCCATATCCTGAGTGGTTCGACAGCGGTTCCATTACCACAACGATACAGGGTCCCGAATTTCTCTAAGTTCTCAGGGCAGGACAACACGTCTACAGTGGAACATGTCAGCCGATTCCTGGCACAGTGCGGGGAGGCATCGGTTGAAGAGGCTCTGAGGGTTAGATTTTTCCCCTTGTCACTATCTGGATAGGCTTTTACATGGTTCTCTTCGTTAAGTCCCACCGAATTCTATTCGGGTGGGCCGATCTAGAAAAACAGTTTCATAAATACTTCTTTGTTGGAATCCATGAGATGAGACTGACAGATTTGACATCGGTTAGGCAACGGCCAGATGAAACAGTACCGGAATACGTTCAGCGATTTCGGGACGTTAGAAACCGATGTTACAGTTTAAACTTGAGCGATGGGCATCTGGCCGATCTGGCCTTCCAGGGTCTCTTGGTGCCAATTAAGGAGAGGTTTTCATCACAGGAGTTCGAGTCCCTGGCGCACCTGGTACAGAAAGTATCGGCTCATGAAAGCCGGTTCCAAGAGGCGAAAAAGGATAAATATCAGAGGAGGGTTGCTCAAGTTCAAGTTTATCATCGAGCTCAGACGATGAGGGATCCGATGCTGAGGTTGGATTGGCGGAGTGGGCCAGGAACAAGAAATCAGTATCATGCCCATGGGTCAAGGATATCGGCAAAGAGGAGCGATATGATTTTGATATTAGTAAAGCCGATAAAATCTTTGACTTGCTATTACAAGAGAAGCAGATACAATTGTCGCCAAACCACGTGATTCCTTCAGCCGAAGAATTAAAGAAGAAAAGATATGCAAGTGGCACAAATACTATATATCGCATCATACTAACGAGTGCAAGGTTTTTCAGGCAACAAATTCAGTTGGCTGTCGAGCAGAGGAAGAATCAAATTCGAAGACAAGAAGCCGATGAAGATTGATAGACACCCTTTCCCGTAAACATGGCTATCGGGGTCATTCATCAAGGGATCAGGCCGATGGAGCAAGGCCATCAAAGGTATAAATCAAGGATTACTTCATCGGATATGATAGAAAAATATTCAAGGTATGAGGAACAGAGGACGAACCAGAAACGGTATAATCCGCATGTGGACTGCCCCGTTCTTCGGTTCTGCTGGGATCAAGGAATGAGACTGCCATCAGTTGAAGATGCCCCGAGTGCAGTGATATGGGGAATCAGTGTGACAATCAGCAGCAGAGGTTTGCACAGGATCGGTCGCTTGGAAAAAGGCATCGCGTTCAATAGCCGATTAGGGCCGATCCATGAAGAGTTCTTTGAAGAGGATGAAGAGGAAGTACATGAAAAACAAGTCCAGAATCCCAATGGTGCCCTAGTGGGATATTCACGAAGAATCAAAAGAGGAGGGCACAGCGACTACGACACCGAGAGCAACAGGAAGAACAGAGACAAGATCAGGAAAGAGGCCGATCATCGTCACAAGAGAACTAAACAAGTTATGCGCGCGTAAAGAGAAAAGACGATGAAGTTGATCATCGGCTCCCAGCAAATATGGTGTTCTTTTTGCCTCGGGAATATAAAGCACTTTCATTAGATGAAGAAGGCGATGAGGAAATTTTCGCTCAACTGACGTTGCAACCCGATCAGGCCATATTTGATAAACCTGAAGAGTCAGAGCATCGGCACCTAAAGCAGTTATATATCAAGGGCTATGTGAATGGGAAGCCGATGACAAAGATGCTGGTTGATGGGGGAGCAGCAGTTAATCTCATGCCTCATGCCACCTTTCGGAAATTGGGGAAGACTGCCGAAGATCTAATCAAGACAAATATGTGCTAAAAAGACTTCGGTGGGAATTCATCAGAAGTGAAAGGCATATTGAATGTGGAGTTGACAGTGGGGAATAAGACATTACCCACCACGTTTTTCGTCATCGACGGAAAGGGTCATATAGCTGCTTCTCCGGCAGGGATTGGATTCACGCGAACTGCTGCGTGGCCTTGACAATGCATCAATGTTTGATACAGTGGCAAGGAGATCAAGTGCGAGGTCGTCTTAGCAATCGCCGTCAACCAACATTGCAATGACCGATCTACCAGTCTGGGAAGCCGATGGTGTTGACTGCTTGTCCGGGAAAGTATGGGAAGGAGACTACCTTAAGGTCACTAGCCAAGGGATCCAGCCGATTTAGCAAGTCGGCTCTGAATTATTACTCTGATGGGCTCCATTGAAGACTTTGAGGGGAAGCTGGGGCAAGGATTTACGTGGCCGATGATTTGGAAAGATCGACATGGACCAGGAGATAAGCCAAGGCCGACGTACATAAGCAAAAGGTTAAATCCTGAGCTTCGAGAAGACATTGATAATATTGTTGAAGGAGTATCGGGATTGTTTCGCTTGGGAGTACCATGAGATGACCAGGATTAAGCCGATCAATTGTTGAACAATCCGCTGCCCATTAAACCAGGATATCGGCCATTCAAGCAGGCTCGAAGAAGATTCAAGGCAGAGTTATATGAGCCGATCAAATGGAAATCACAAGGTTGTATGATGCCAAGTTCATAAGCGCATGCGATATGCTGAGTGGGTTTCTAACATCGTCCCGGTGGAAGAAGAATGGAAAATTGAGGATTATGTATTGATTTCTGGGATCTGAATAAAAGCTACCCCCAAGGATAATACCCGATGCGATAGCGGATTTATTGGTGGATGCATCCTCAGCCACCAAAATTATCAGCTTTCATGGACGGCAAGCAGGATACAATCGATTTTACTGCGCTGAAGAAGATATACATAAGACTGCATTTCGGTGTCCTGGAGCTATCGGCTGTATGAGTGGGTAAGTAATGATTTGGATTGAAAGTGCCGATGTGACTTATTGAGAGCGATGAATTATATTATTTTCCATGATCTTCATCGGCTTTGTTGTTAAGATTACTTGATGATGTGGTGGTTAAGTCTAAAAGTGAGAGCCTAATAGCTGATCTGGCGACAAGTGCTGGAGAGGGCCAAGAAATACGGGTTCGGATAATCCTAATAAATGCGCTTTGTGTTCGGCTGGGCAATTTTTGTTTATGGTTCATGAGCGAGGAATTGAGTTAGTCAGGCTAAGCATCAGACCTCAAGACTACGGAGCCACAAGCAATAAGAAGCTGCAATCATTGATTCGGCAAGATTAATTTTGTAAAATTTATATGAATTTGTAGCGGAGGATTGGCTTTTACTCCATTTTGAAGTTGAAACGCGATCAGAGTTGTGTGGGGGGCAGCATAGCATGAAGGCGTTTCGACGAGATCAAAAACTTTGAGTTCCCCCCTATTTCAATCTCCCGCGCAGAGAGGAGTGTCGTTCAGGTTGGTATTATCAGCCGATGAGACGTCCATCGGGTTGTTTTGATACAGGAGTTTGAAGGAAAAGAGCGAGTTGTGTTTTATCTGAGTCGAAGGCTTTTGGATGCTGAACAAGAATTTCTGCGGTTGAAGAAGTTATGCCTGTGTTTATATTTCCTCTGTATCAAAGTTATAGGCATTATATCTAATCGGCTGTGTACAGTAGTTTGCCAGGCGAATTGTGGTCAAATATATGTTGTGCTCCAGTCTTGAAGGGCGAGTTGGTAATTGGATTTTTGCTTTGACGGAGTTGACTTAGATATGAATCGGCTAAAGCAATCACGGGACAGCAGTGGCCGATTTCATTGTACACCATAGAGGGTCTCCGAAGATTATGTGAGCCGATCCATGGACTTTGTTTTTGATGGATCGTTTGCAAGCATGGATCTGGTATCGGCTTGGTATTATAGCCTCGGGGGGCAAGTTTGAGTTTAATTTTCCATTAACTTTGACTAATAATAAGTGAGTACGAGGCGTATTAAAGGGGTACGCTTTTTAAGGGATGGGCTATTATAGAATATGGCGATTCTTTATTGGTGGGTTCAAGCGTTGTCTGGAGAATATCGTGCCGGGTGAATGTTTTTGAGGTCATTATAAGGAGTGTTGGATTTGTTAAGGATTTCAAGATAGTATCAATAGATCCATATTCCCAGGGTGAACAGAATTTAGAAGCCAATGATCTTGCGCAGATTGCTTCAGGGTATCGTGAATAGGCAGGTTGAGGTTGAGATAGCCGATATTGACATTCAGAAA
>RYFJ01003504.1:0-45892 GCA_003991445.1 Oryza meyeriana var. granulata | reverse complement strand
TGAGTTATACAGACGCCTGATCATGTACTATACCTGGTGTTACCACACTCAGTCTACACGTTCAGGACGAACATGCGCGGCTTCGCCTATGAGATTCAGTTAGTATGACTAGAATTTATATCACTTAGACGCTTTCATGGAGTGTGCTATGTCAAACCTTCGTCTCTATATATATTATTCGGTACATATCAACCTCGCGATAAAATTATCCATGTCTATGTGTATGATATAAGCCTTGAGATTAAGGTACCTACAGTTATCGAACGATGTTAGGACGTGTAACGCCTCCTCAAATTCCCTTGAGTTTTTCCCTGCAGAAATTTACAAATGTATAATGTCAGAAATGTTAATTTATTCTCTCTTGTCATTCTTCGTTTTGATATCTCCTACAAAAAATCACGGAAAAGGGAATTAACTCCCAAAAATAACCAAAATTGCTACCTTGGACCTCCTTAATTTCTCAATTTTTCTGGGTTCAAGAAATAAATTATCAATTAAAAACCCTTGAGAATCCTGCAATAAGTTCTCACAATAGAAATGTCTCCCTGGAAAAATATAATAGTCTAGGCTCTGGGTTCTACTGGGGCACTCGGCTCGCCCTGTCTGTCTACTTTCCGGTCCCGCTCTAGTGCTTGGGAGGCGCAGCCAACCGTAGCCAGCTCGGGATGCTTTCACCTGTTCCGAGCCGCGCATTTTGAAGACGGGCACAATGTATCTCACTACCCCTGCACTCCGCGCCCGCGTGCCACCGCGATGCCGATGAGCCAGACCAAGTGCCCAGCGCTCGCTGGCAAGTACGCCAGTTCGATCCTCCTTGCTCGCTGTCAAGTCGCGGTGAACACCGCCCCACGTTGGATGCGTGCCACAGGTGTCTTGAGCGTGCGCCAGTCCCCGCTCATCGCGCATTCACCATCAAGGTCGCTATGAGTCGGCGACAGCCGTGCATGCGCTTGGTCACTCGGTAACAAACGGACCCATGATGCGCGCGACGCGCTGTCCCCGCTCGCGATTGGCGTCAGCCACTGCATTTTACTCACACCGATCCACACTCCGTCAGCGACGCTGGCGGATGCGCTATGCGTCTCCTGCGGCAACCATGGCGCCGTCGATCCCGGACACTGTAAATTTCCCCTCCATCGTCTCTGTTGCCGTACGCAGGTATTCGGCTGATTGACATATAATATTCTGTGCGAAATCCCGCGTGACGCGTACAACATGGGTCACGACGGGTACCCTCCATGGTCCATGCGGCCCCCGCCTTGCCACAGCTCCGCCGAACTTGGGCACCTAGTGAGCCCCGCTTTTCCCTCCCTCGTTTCCTTTTTTTGACCGAAACCAACGTCAGCATGGCCCCCACCGACCGTTCCTTCTATCAGGGTCTTTCTGCATGTCGGCTTCAATCGCCCGCCTGGCTGTTTGGCGGTTCTTCAGTCAAATCCTCTTCCTGCAAATTGAGAAGTTCGCACACCTCATAGCACGCACCGATATCTCTAGCCATTCGGGGCTCGGACCCAGCAGTAAGCGTTTTTTGTTCATCTTAATCTGCAGGTGCTTATTCTTCGTATACTCTGCCGCCGTTTTTTTTTTTCTTTGTTTTTTTTTTTTAGAGTTCTTGTTCATGTTTCTTCTATTTCTCTATTTATTGTTTAATTTCTATTTTATGTGATCTATCTTCTTTCTCACTTATTCTATACTCTCGGAGGCTTCTACCTGGTAATTCCTCCTTCCTTCCTATATAATAACCTCTTCCTGCTGGATGCCTTTCTCTGTTCCTCTTCCTTTGGCTCAGCTATCTTGAGATCTGCTGGAACTGTGGTTTGTGTTATTTTTTTTATCCATGGTATTGGCTGAGATCTTGTAACGCTGCTCCCCGACCCAGAGCCTGCCTCGACTGCCGATCACCCAAGCCGAGTGGAGCCGCCGGGCGAGCATTTGCTCTCTCACTCGTGACGCCTGCATACCGCGCCGAATCCGGCGGAACTTTCGTCATTGGCCCATGTTTGGGGTTCTTCCCTTAATCTCGGGTCTCCCGGGGACCTACTTTGCCGGGCTGAACCCAAACTTCCTAATTGGTAGCTAAGCTTTCGGATCCCTCTGTTTTCGGTTCACCCACCAGCCGTCCCGGCCTTGCTTTTGTGGCTCTGTCCTCTGGCCACTCTGAGACCCCTTCGAACGCCGCGCGCCGTGATTGCCCTCCTTTCCTCTCCCCTCCCGTCTTTGTTCTGTAACAACCACGCACTCCAGTACCTATGCACAGCTTGTCGAGCTCATCCGACTGGCGGGCCCCTACTTTACCACAAGCACCCCACACCTGTACATTGTACTATTCGTCCTCGTTCGTGTAACCAAGGTCACACCGGAAGTACTATGGTTGGAGGGACCAAGGCTTATAAGTTGGTTCCAATCCCCCCTCTGCTCACTAGCAAGGTGGTAATTAATCATGTGCCTTACGTATCATGGGCCATATGGGCCATCCCTAATTTGTTGTGTTCCAGAGTCCCAACCACACACCCCTCAGAGATGGCGTCCGCCGCTGCCATTTGCCACTTTACCCGCATAGCTCACACAGCATTAGCAAAGGTACAACAGGACCGCGCCCCGTCCTTGAGGCAGCGGTGTATCCACGTGCTTTGGCCGCATTATCGCATGCAATGAGCACTCACTACGAGCGAACCTATTTTGCGCCATGCGCTATGCCCGCATCCCTGACACCGTAAGCGCAACGCGAGGGTTGGCTCTGATACCATTTTGTAACACCCGTCTCCATCTCGCAGAACCGCAAGCCCAGCCCAACCGACGGGCGGCCCAGTACACACTAGCACCCCTTACTTTCGTTCCTCATGGCTTTCCGTGTAGAAAGGTTCTTAACCGGGAGTACTGGTTGGAGGGACAATGTCCTTATAACTTGGTTCACCGCCTGCTCAACCTATAGCAATTGTGGTTAATAATCTAGCATGGTTGCAACACCGCACTCATGGGCCATATGGGACCATATCCTAGGCGCCAGATGTCACACACACCCCCCCTTCAAAGGACATTGGCGTCCCCGCAGTCAACTTACGCATAGCCACGCATATAGCAAATGTCAGGAACTGCCGCCCCTCTTAGCGCACGTTTCGTCGTGCACGCCGCGCCATAATCCCATGCCATTGCCTCACACCGAGCCATCATGCCCATGGCGCCATATCCGCACACTGACCCGTACGCCGCACACCGCGGAGGGTCGGCTCTGACTACTCCTATTTGTAAACCCTGGCCCTCGACCAGAACTGCACAGTCCGTCAGCCCAACCCGTATCCGGGGACGGGCGCACTTACCACATAGACCTCCACTTACATGTCGTCCCCCTTGGCTTGCTTTGTGTAAATGTGGTTACCCGGAAGTAATGGTTGAGGAATAGGCTTTATAATTGTGTTCAACCCTTTGTTCAACTAGCAAGGCTTGGTAGATAATCATTGTGCACACGCACTCATGGCCATTGGGCCATATCCTACTCTGGTCCAGATGTCACAGGGTTTTCGTGCCAGCGCGTGAATGGGCCATGGTGTCCGTGCTGTCCATGCGAGCCAAGCTCTAGCTCCCTATCCCTCAGTTACTTGGGGCCTCCTTTGCCGTCTTTCGTGTTGCTCCACGTACGGCCTGCGCCGCTCCCGGCGTCACAGGCTAGTCATCCGAGCCGCTGGGAGGTTCACCTCGGTCTCTCCTCCCCGCCGTGAGCCTTGTCCGCAACGACTGTTGCTCCTGGTGACTTCTCCCCCTGCCTCCGAGCGTTGTCCTCATCAACGCCCGAGCTGACTCCTCCGGCATGGGTGTAGCCATATGGCAATGCGGACGACGGCGTGGCACATGTGCGATAGGAGGAGACACGGAAGAACGTAGTCACTCACGCAAGCAATCTCACCAGCTTTTCCTAGCCCTAGCTCCATCCTAGCCCTATTGCCTCACAGCGGCATGCCCCCACGGTAAGACACTGTGACCAGCGTTGCCGTGCGTGTGAGTCTGGGACCTAGTGGCATTGTCAGCTGCGACCCAAGCATCGGGATCGACGTAGTGCGAATAATCCAGGGCTGCCAGATGGATCTTATGTTGTCATCCATGCTGTCGTTCCGTTTGGCTTCGCAAGGCTGCAACATTATTTAAAGGTTAAGTAAGTGGTCTACTATATATTTATTTATTTGAGGCCTACACGATTCAATCGAGCACGTCTAATTGCCTGGGATTACCACTGCTGTGTTATTGGAGACTTGTAATCTCGGTTATCTGCAGTTCCGCGAGAAGGCATTCGCACCTGATATATCCTACGGCATCTGATGCCCTATACGGTGGTTCTGTATCCTGTCCGGCAGTACAGGCTAGGGCAAATTGTGGAGGGGTGCCTAGTCCGTTGCTTCCACATATACGACCGATAATAATAAAAAACATGTCTCCCAATCACAACAGCTTCACTTGGACCACAATAGATGGTTACTGTCAGCCTGCACCACGAGCACATTCTCTAGTTAGACCTTTATTTTCTCCAACTACCAGTTTTCCTCAGAAACAATTCTTGCTGCTCAGCATCATAGATGATAAAAATTAAATATAAACCCCTCTGTCCCCTTCTAATTCTCGCCTCGTCTATATTTATACCACCAGGGTTATTTTCCATTAACTCTTTCTCTTTTGCTCCTCCGATGGAACGACAAGTCAGGAGACGCTACTTTTCTTCCTTTCTGCCACCGGACTGCGAATGAAACTGTGGGTATGTGTGGCTGCTTCTGTCAGACGACGTGGGAATATGAAGCTCTGTGATGGCATGGATCGCGGTGGAAAGAAGATCGATGTGGGGGCTCCTCCGCGATGGCGCAGATTGGGGGTGGCGCAGCAGCTTCCCAGGGCGATGGCTGACTGGCGGTATGGTCTTCCTGCACTCGCCTTCCCCTCTCGTCTCGTCTTTCTCAGCTGTCGTTGCCTTCGGCACTGACGAGGCCATCCGTGCCCTGCAGTTGGATCGGATGCTGATGTGTCTTGATGACGTCAAGGGGGGGGGGGGGGGGGTGGGGGGGGAGGGGGGGGGGGGGGGCGTGACCAGAGAGATTTGCTCAAGAAACACTCTATTTGTCGTTTTATAATAGAAGAGATTAATAGAGCATAATGCATGTTATACGCATTACTTATTACAAGGTTTGAACTTCATCTGGATTAGGCCAAAAAATTCTGGAATGTGTTTGGAATATTTTGTCCAACAAAATAAAATTGGAACGAAATTGCTTCGAACTCATAATTGAATTAATCGTTGTTAAATTTTTGACTAGTTTAACTCAAGTATACTGGCCCGCTAGGAATGTTTGCGCTCTCTTAAGAGTCACCGCCGGTGATTAACAGTAAGGACAGTAAGATTAGAAATTCCTCAACGACATTTAAATTCTAAATATTACAACGTTGATTATTCTACTACTGAAAGTAGAATCATCCTCCTTATGTTCCCCCTTCTCTGACCTCTGTGAGCAGCGCAAGAGATAACAAACCCAAAAAACTACCGCCCACCTCCCTAGTTAGTAAAGGCCATGTAGCCCATTTTTGTTTACGAGGCTACAATGTACGGATAATACTAGTAACAGAAAAAATATAGATCCTGTCCCACAATCGGTATCTAGAAGCTCATTAATGCGCTGTAATTTGGTCCCGAAGGAGAGAACAAATACTGAATGGTCGCTTGAGCGCGGATCTCCATCAATAAATTGATGGATCTATCTCCTATTTCATTTGGCAATATGTTTATTTTTTTGCTAAACCTCGTTGGGTGCCCATGGCGTTACAATCGAAAAAGAGGGCTTCTTACCATGAATCATACCTACGTGCCAATATGAATCACTAAATCATGATAAGACCTGTTACAATCGTTGGCATAAGATGACAAGTTTCAAAAGTTATATTGAAACAAACATTAGTACATACAACTAAGAAAAAGATGGGGTTGCATATTGAAAAATTATAATTGACAATAAAAAGAATATGACGAATCATAATTGTTAACCAAGATTTTTGTAGTGCTATTGGTGCAGTAGCAACACTAACATGCAGGCAGTTAGATGCCCATCGTGCAACATACAAAAATAGGGAAAACGATATACGTAGATGTGCCACATTGGATTAATCTTGTGACTTTTTATAATTTCCAAAGTGGATTTAAATTCAAATGGTGGATATTTTGTGAGTAATGCGAGTTTGTAGAAATTTAGTACAAGTAGCATCACTCCAAAAAATATAATAACTCAGTTCCTCCGTTTGCACAAAATTCAAAAAGGATCGAAGTATTTGTTCCATAGTGCGCAAATGCTCATATCAAGAGTAACAACTTAGAAAACATACATGGCATCAGGCATGATTGTCTCAACGAAGATCTTAGCATTTTTTGTCCATTAATTTGCAGAGACTTTCTCCGGTGCTTGGAATTAATTAGGGCCGTTAATCGTCTCTAATCTAACACACTAGAATAAAAGGTACGAACCGATGAAAGGTACCTAAGGTACTCGAGAAGGTAGAAGGTTAAAATGGAATAATAGCTTATAGAGGATTATTTATTGTGTTTCAAGGAGGCAAATACATCACATACTTCGTGTTTCTCTCGCAGCGGCAAGTGGTGCTAGTAGATCAAGGGCGTACGACGCGTGCACCCACATGTCGGCGTCGTTCGCAGCGGCGGCAGGTTCGACGACGACGGCACGTTACGTGTCACGTTCGCCGGTGGATCGGGCCCCTCTTCTTCATAGCAGCGCACGAGGCCAACTGCCGCGCCGGCGAGAAGCTCATTGTCGTCGTCATGGCTGACCGCAGCGGCCCGCACACGCCGCCGCCGGCTTGTACCTCCTCCTGTCGCGCCGATGCCGAACCCCGGAGTCTCGCGTGGCCCGTCGCCGCTGCACTACGGCCACGCCGACGCCGAGCCTTGGCACCCGTAGCCTGCTCCCTTGGTTTCACCTATGGCGCGGTGCTGCACCGTCACCGGGAGCTTTGGCACCTACCCCTGCTCCAACAACGACACTCCGAGCTCGCCACTGGCGGCGGCCATGGCACCGTCACCGTCAACTACCGCCTGGAGGCGTGACTCAGCGCCGCTGCTTTGGTCAGTCCCGCCGCCGGGCACCGAGGGGGCGAACTCGACCACGCCGGCGCCGCCCGCAGCCAACGATCGGAGCGGCGCTGCTCCGGTGGTGGCAGGCGTCATCTTCTTCCTCTCCGTCTCCACCTATGTCGACTACAAGGCCATCGAGCGCCGTGCCGAGATCGGCGTCCGCGTCTTCGCCGCGCCGCTCGCTGCCGTCACCGTCTTCGTGCTCTTCCTCGTCCTCCAGCACCGCCGCCGCTATTGGACGCTGCGCCAACATTATGCGCCGGCCGTGCACCAACCGACTGTCGGCGGCGATGGCGGGGGCGGGGGCGGGGGCGGGGGCTCGTCGACGTGGGTGGTGGCGCTGCTGGTGGCTGTGTTGCTGCTCATTGTTAGAGCCCGGGACCGTGCCCGCCCTCGCCCGCGCCTGCGCCCGCTCCCGCGCCCCGCATCCGCGCCCCGCGCCCCGTGCCCGGGCCCTTACTCGGGACCTCGTCCAGGCACGCGTCCGTGCCCGGGCCCTCGCTCGGGACCTCACCCGGGCACGCGTCCATGCCCGGGCCCTCGCCCGTAGTCAGCCGGAACCTCCGGCCGGGAGGACGAAGAACTCAAGAGCACACGCAAACACTTGAACACAGAGAGTTTGATGCTGCCCCAAAACCGCACAGCATTTTCTGTTCTTTCCTTCTCCTTTTATAGCGAATTTACAAGTGCACAGCGTCCGCCCACGACGCGTCCATCCCACATCCGTGACGTCGCCCACGTCGCGCCACGACGCGTCCATTTCCACGTCCGTGACGTCGCCCACGAACCATCGTACACACACGTACACGAGCCACTCTCTCTACGGCCTCACGACACGTTCGCCCGTGACGTGAGATCCTAACCAACTACAGTGCAAGGCTTAACTAACAGCCCACACACACACGCACTGACCAGAACACATGTCGGTCAGGTTTATTTTCCTAACACTCATGCTGTCGTTCCAGTCCTCCGTCCATTCCATCTGGTTCAGGCCTCTCTGGGATTCTGACTACTACTAGCTAATAGCACTACCCAATTATTACTTTACAGATTATTACTTCGATATTTGTGGAATTGCTTTTCCAAATCGGCCCAACCCCAAACTGAATTTGGTGGTAACGAAGAAAACCATGCGAAGGCCGATCCGGATAATGATAGCGGGAAAAATCTTACTCTCAAAGCTTCTTCAGCCGATGCCTCCCCACACTGAGCCAAAAATCGGCTGACATGTTCCACTGTAGATACATCATCTTGCCCTGAGAATTTGGAGAAGTCAGGTACTCTGTATTGGCGCGGCAATAGAACTCTATCAAACCAATCTGGATATGGATGCCGATACATAAATGTTTCCTTCTTCGGTTTTAGACTTTGGCAATGGAGCACTGAAACTGTTTTTACTGATCATATTCATTGGAACTTGACCCCAGATGGGGAGTTCTTGGTGAAGTCATATTATCTAGCCCTGGTACATAGTAACATCCCTAACTTAAACAAACGTTTTTGGAAACTTAAGGTGCCACTTCAAGTCAAGATTTTCTTTAATTTGGCATTTACGTCATGGGGTAGGTTCTGTTGTCGAAGGATAATCTACCTAAGCGCAACTGTCAAGGTAACAAGACCAATTGTTTTTGTCACAAGGAGGAGACAATTAAATATCTGTTCTATGAATGGTACGCTCTTATCACATATTAATATATCTTTCACTACTTGGTTATACATAGCAATGAAACAACATAAAAAGTTGAATTGTTTTCTAATGAGAAATAACGCTACTTTCTTTTATAGGTTCCTTCTCTGAGTTTTGGTCTGGTGATGCCGTTATTTGTGGTTATTGTGGGAATCTATTTCCTTAACCAATCATGCATTTGGTATTGGAAGTGAATGAAGCAAAGCAGGCAAACTTGAGTCCTTTATTGTGCATACAACGGAAAAATGGTCAGCTTTTCAGAGATGATCTAGTCTCGCGATTCCACTCAATTGAGTGTGTAGGTATCTAGGTAAGACAAGAGACTAATGTACCAAACTGAACGGCAGATAGTTAACAATCTCTTGTGTAAATTTCTTGTCCTTTCTCTTGTTAATGCCTGCACAAATAACAGAATGAGCAAAAGCAATGTCCTCACCTGTTCTTTTTGGGAGTACGAATGGATAGAGTTAACATCTCTGTACGCATGATTCAGAAAAAAATCATGTATGAATTGCAACGAGACATATCTATTTGATCAAACCATCAACGTATCGCATTAATGGATCGGACCGTTGATCGGACTGACCGTTGCAATATATCGGACCGTCCGCTTAGGTATCGGACCGTCCGAACCCCACTATCGGACCGTCCGAACCCCACTATCGGACCGTTGCCCCCCGGATCGGACCATTCATCGGACTGATCGTTGCCACAGATAGGACCGTCCACCTACGGATCGGACCGTCCGAATCCCCAAGATCGGACCGTCCTAAACCCACAATCGTACCGTCCGAATCCTAGAAATCGGACCGTCCGCCTATGGATCAGACCGTCCGAATCGCCCAATCGGACCGTTGATCAGACTAACCGTTGCCCACATCGGACCGTTCGACTACCGATCGGACCGTCCGAATCAGCCAGATCTGGGGGATTCGGAAGGGCCGATCGGCAGTTTCGGACGGTCCGATCGGCAGTCGCCCGACACTCGCCGATCGTAATACCATTGCTTCTGACCACCGCTTGTCGAGTCGCTGGTCCACCTACTCTCCGTATCAAACACCGGACCACCGCCGCGGCGCAGCATTTGGTTACCGGTTAGCACCGGCCTTCCCCACGCGCGAGCCACGCAGGCCACAAGTCGCGCCCCGGCAACACGAGAGATGCCTGGATGAACCAGCGAAAATCCAGCCCGGCTAGGCGGCCACACGCAGGAGCGAGCACGCTGAGCCAGCGCCGCCAACGCGCACATGCCGATGCTGGCCCGGGGCCTTATGGCGATTCCGCGACCGATGTGACGCTGCCATCCCTCGTTTGCGTAGGCGGACGGGACGGGAGTGAGCCGGTGAGTGAGTTGGCGGCTCGCGCAACTCGACGAGATGGCTGCCGTGTCGATGACGCGCGCGCTCGCGTACAAAATGCCCCAGCGGCGCTGCAGACGCCCGTCCCGATCTCACGCCACCCGTCGCTGGGCCGCGCGGCGCAGAGCCCGCAGGCGCGCGGAGACAGGCGGGACAGCTAGTCTCGCGCGCGCATGTGACGGCCTACCTGAAAGCGACCGTGCTTGGCTCCGAGCACTTTTGTGGGGAGGGAAAGGCGCAGCGCGACACGCATCGACCGTGCTTGGCTCCGAGCGCTTTCGTGGGGAGGGAGGGATGAGGATTGAAGACGGCTGAGATTGGCAGAGAAAGGATCAAGGCGCTCGGGATGAGACTCGGCAGAAGAAGAAAAGATGGAATTAATCAATTACCTAATTATCCCTGTTAATATTATTTCCTATTTCTAATTTGTCCTTTAAACATCAATGGCTAATACTGTTTGGTTTAAAAGGTACCTCAGGTACCTTCCAAGTATTGTAAAAGGTCTCTAATTTGCAGCACACAAATATGAACAGTTACAGACTATGAATCCAATCATGGAGAGTAGTTTAGATCAGAATTCCTAGATACAAATCCAACCTGAAGACGAACCTCTCGGACCCGGCGAAGAGCATCGCGATCACACCGAGTCGGTTGGCGTAGGTGTGGCCGACGGAGCCGCTCTGGTTGAGGGCGTGGTTGAGGCGCAGCTTGGCGGACTCGCCATGCTCTGCCTCGGCGGGGGCGCGGGTGAGGCCCACGAGCGCGCCGGCCGTGGCACCGGTAAGGTAGCCGATGCCGTTGTAGAACATGAGGTTCTCGCCCCAGGAGCGGGTCTGCATGAGCGCCTCCTCCTTGAAGAGGCACTCTGGCGAGGTGGATAGGTCGTAGAGCGCTTAGTATGAGGCGGGGAAGCCGAGGCCCTTGGGCCACTCCGGCGGCGCCCCTCCATGGGCTCCTGGACGTCGACAACGCGGGACATGGCCGGCTGGATCTGGAGACTAAACTGGGACGGCGAGACGGCATGAGCGTGTAAGTATTGAGATGGCATGGCGAGGAGAGAGCCAGGCTCCTGACTCCGTTGTCGTCACGTACGTGCTGCCCCCTTTACCGCACTACTCAAGCGCAGACCGATGTTGATCATGTCTCAAGAGAACGCGAACGCAAGTGAACATCGTGCAGGGAAGCGAGCAGTGTGAACGAATATGACTCTACGGGTCGTAGACACGTCGCTCGTGCCAGCGGACGAATAGGACGAAAGGAACAATCCCTATTTTTATAATAATATAGGGATTATAAAAATACGTACTGTTTTTCTTCGTCCACCGCTGAGGTCACGCTGACGTCATGTCAGCGTGATGTCAGTAGCGGACGTGGACGCCACGCTGCGGAACATGGCGCAACCGATGGCGGAGTTCGGGCGGTGGCAAGCCGAGGCTTTGGCGGAGGCCTAGGCTGCGGGATGTGGTGTTGCGGGTGCGCGTGCGGCCCGTGCGCGTGGGGGTGGTGGTGAGGCGCTGCTGCAGACTCCAACGCTGGGGCCTCGGTGGTCGCCGCCGCCGCCGCCGCCATGGGTAATAAAAGGAAAAGGAAAGTAAGGCACGGACTTGGAGACAGAGGAAGAGGTGGTGCCGATGGCCGGGTGCGCGGCAAAGGCCTCCAGCCACCCGTTCACGTCCACCTTGGATCCTGTCGGCGGCGAGCCATGAGCAGTGAGCGTCGTCACCATCAATACAGGAGGCGAACGGGGGATACGGTTAGAAAGGAAAGAAGGAGCGAGGGAAAATATACCTCGTTGAGCCAGATGCGGCGGGCGGCGAGGAGGGCGTGGGCGAGGGAGGCGACGGCCAGCGCGGCGGCGAAGCGCTGGCTCCCGTTCACACGCAGAACATCCTCCACGGCCAGCTGCCCCCGCGTGGCCATCTCGCTGGCGGTGCGTAGTTGGGAATTGGGATGGGATCGGGTGCGACTCTGCAAGCGAGCTCCGGCCCTCCTACTTTGTGACTCCTCTCTGTTGGAACAAGCAAGGAAAGCCTTGGATAGCTAGACGACGAAACAAATGAGCTGAGTCAGCTAATGGACTTTGGTAATGGTTGATGATTTTCTTCCCTGACTAGTACTACTATCAATTCAGATATGGTGTTCGTAGTAGAATTTTCACAATCAACCACCTCACTCTCACTATGTGAATTTTCTCTTTGAATCTACGGCAATTAGTTATTACTCCTCTGCAAAGAGGGTAGCACAAGACCCGATTAAGAGCATACCAAAACTGAAAAAACGACAGCAGTGTGGTGAAGTGCTAACTCTTTGTTTAATAAAAAATAGTGTTTAACTATTTGTCTTATTCAAAAAATTAATATATATCTCTATCTCTACTATTATAAAAATACGGACGGTTTCTGTTCGTCCGCTCTGATCCCTCGTGTTTGCGCGTCGCCCACGCTACGTCCATGTCGGTCTCGTGATCCCGCCGCCTACGCTCCTCCTCTACCACGCCGACGCCATCGCTGTCGCCAGCGGCGGTGGTCTTCCCTTCCTCTTCCTCCCCACTGACAACCTCCTTTAGTTGTGAGGAGGCAACGGTGGCGGTGGAGGTTTCCTCATGCTCAAGAACAATGGCTGGCTAGCGGAGGCGGGGGTAGTAGAGCGGCGGCAGAGGCGGTGGCTGCCTTGCCCTTCTCCTTGGCCTTGTCCTTGTCCTTTCCCCGCTTCTTGTGGCTGTGGCCAGAGCCTTGCCCTCCTCCCCCTTGCGGGCAAGGTGCTCCTCGAACGTATACCACCTCACGTCCCGCCTCGCCTCCGTCAAGCTCCCGCTCGCCGCCTCCCTCCTCACCCGATCGTGTGACCTCTTCTGCTCGCACGGTGCACTCGAGCCCTCTTTTCTCTCCCTCACCACTGCCACTGCCTCTCTTTCCAATCAGCGAGGCAATCGCATCTGCCAGCGAGGTGGCCAGTTAGGTCAGATATCATAATGTGCGTCTCTTTCAACTTAGCTAGGTCATGTTTGCATCTCTCTACGTGAGAGAAAAATCTAATAGTCCTGCAATATCTTTTCACTGTCTTTCTTTTTCTCTGAATGTGGCGAACTGGTGGTTTGATATAGTTACCGACTTCTTAATTGCATATTGTACTTTTCATTGTCCAATTTGCAGGTTTGACGAAATTGCCTTCAGCTTCAACGGTGGCAAAGATTCAATACGTTTCCTTTTGTCAATTGTTTCGAGTATTTTACTGATGGGTTGGTTCCAACTAACAAGATTGCAATTTGACAAATCGATAGGTGCTGTTGCATTTGCTCCGAGCTGGCTACTACCTTCACAGAACAAGTTATTCATAATTGTCCCGTACTGATCAAAATTATCATGTGCTTTTAGATATAAAATACAGATAACAACCTTTTAGCATATAATGTAATGATCATATATGCGAATCATGGGCATTATGCTAGTATGTATGTATATATATATATATATATACTCATCACTCAAAAACATTTTGGTTTGTACGACGAAAAGAACATAATCAAACTAGCTAAAGACTGGGAACGGCTAAGACAAGTATGCACACGACAACGAAGAAGAAGAAGTTAGCTAGGTCGCTAGGTATCATCAATCTATGAGTGACGGCGCTTGAGGGCGAAGCAGAAGCAACCGGCAGACTCCTCCAATGGCACCATGCCGCGGCCTTTCCTCGTGTCCAGCCCCTCCAGCAGCCGCATCACCTCCTCCATGTCCGGCAGATGGCGAAGCTGTACACGTCGCACTTGCGGTTGTACGGCCTCCCGGCGAGCACCTCCGGCGCCATGTAACGCGGCGTGCCGGTCGCCCCCGTCATGTCCCTCGGGTCGACCTCGATGCGGGCTACGCCGAAGTCGGCGATCTTGAGGTTGAGCTTGCCGTCGTCGAGGAGCATGTTCTCGGTCTTGACGTCGCGGTGCACGATCTTCCTCGAGTGCAGGTAGCTCAGCCCTCTCGCCATTGCCAGCGCCAATCTGACGGCCTCCTTGTAGGGGAGCTTACGCTCGAAGTGTTTTATGAGGTGACTCTTCAGTGTTCCTCCGGTGATGTACTCGACCACGACGCAGCACGCTCTGTCCGCCGGCGGAGGCGAGGTGCCGTAGTTGTCTGTGCCGGAGGCGGAGCTTTGATCACCTGGGGGGACGTTGAGGTCGCTGGTGCCCATGTATGCACCGATGAACCTTGCGATGTTCGGGTGGTCGATCTCGTGCCAGGCGGCGGCCACCTCCTTCAGCGAGGTTCGCAGGTGGGCGATCTGGTCGGGCGTCGAGTACCCGTCGTTTCCCCATTCGACGAGCTTCACGGCGACGTCGCGGCCGTCGTAGTCAGCCCGGAACAGCGTGCCGTGGAAGCCTTTTGTATATATGGCCAGATGGGCCAGGCCCATTGAGCGGCCTGAGGCACGGCCCAAAAAAGCCCGGTCCGAACATGGCATGGCCCGATGTGAATAGTGCCCATGCCGGCCCGGCCCTATCCATCGGGCAGTGCCTGGGCCACCAATCCGGTCCATAGTGCCGGCCCAGGCACGGCACGATTTTTGGGCCGGCATGATGGTGGCCCGGCTCCCCAGCGGCCCAGCCTGGCCGGCCTGCCAACGGCCCTGGCCTGCTAGCAGTTGGAGGCCGGGGGGGCCGGGACTATATAAGCCGGCACCACTCGCTCCCTGCTCCCGATCCCGACCCTCCCCCCCCCCCCCCCAAACCCTAGCGTCACCTCGTTTCCTCGCTCGCTCCGTCGCTCACCGCTCTAGATCTAGAATCCCTCCCGTCTTCTCCCTCGCCGGTGGCGGCTCTCCGCCTCAGGCCGCCACGGCACACTTCGCCAGAGCTCCTCCCGCCTCTCCCTCTCGCCTCTCCTCGCTCGCTCCGCCACGCGCTGCTCTAGATCCAGAGCTTTTCCTGTCTTCTCCATCTCCGGCGGCGGCTCTCCGCCTTTACGCCGCTGCCGGCCGGCACGGCACACTCCGCCAGAGCTCCTCTTGTCTTCTCCCTCTCTATTTCCTCTCCTCCTCTCCTAATCTCTGGTGAACGGATCCTCGAATCCGTCCCTAATCCCTAGTCTCTATCTCGTCATCTCCTAGATCCGTGACTTGTCGACCTTGCCGGCGCTTCTGGTGCTCTGGTTTCGTAGGTAAGTGCTCGGACCCCAAACCCTAACCCTAGATCTATTCATGTGTTCTTCTGTTTATGAGTTCTTGCTCTTCTTGACTTCCTCTCTTTCTTCTTCTTGTTCGCGCAGCCGTTGAGAAACCAGAGGGCCAGGCCGGAGCCGTTGTTCGTCCACCTCGTGCAGTCGTTGAGGAACCAGAGGACCCCCTCTGGTGCTCCGGTTCCATGATGGACGGGCTCGAGCAGGACAGCGCCGACGAGTACCAGGGGCACTCCATCAATGATGATCTTCAGATGATGGGCCAGACTAGAGATGATGAGAGTGACCACGGCGATGGACGGGATGAACTGTTCGGCCGCAGCGCAGCCGATCCCATCGACCTTGTTGGCGATGATGGGGCTGGTGCTGCAACTGCTGCTGTGGCCTTTAGTGCCTGGGCCGGCACTAAGCCCGGCGGGCCTGGTGGGCCATTGGGCCGGCACGGCACGGTTTTGGGGCTATAGGGTCGTGCCTGGGCTAAGAAATAGGCACGGCGTGCCGGCACGGCACAGCACGATCAGCCCACCATGCCGCATAGTGCCGTGCCGCATAGTGCCATGCCACTATCGTGCTAGGGCCGGGCCGGGCCGGGCGGCCCGTTTGGCCTTCTATAGCCTTTTGCGACTGTTGCATTATCTCCTGGATGGCCCCACACACTACCAGAAAATCGAGATTTTATGAGGGTGTTGAATTTTCGTGAGAGGATTAGATACACTCTCATGAAAATCACAATTTTCGTGAAGGTGCAGCAAAACTGCCACGAAAACAAATTTTCATGATGGTGCTTGACACCGCCACGAAAAGTAGTTGTTTTCGTGAAGGTATTTTTTAGACCACCACAAAAATAAGTGTCCCTTTACGAAATAATGTACAGTACCATCGCGCCTCTACTTGGACCAGAAAGAACTAGACCCACCGGCGGCGCGAGCATGTCGGATGCGATCATACCAGCACTAAAATACCGGATCCCATCAAAACTCTGAAGTTAAGCGTCCTTAGGAGGATGGGTGACCTCCTGGGAAGTCCTCTTATTTTCGTGGCGATGGGTGCTCACCGTCAAAAAATACAGACCTGGTGGCCTCGTAATTTTCGTGGAGGTGAGGACCACCACGAAAATAATTCGTGACGGTTAACCGCCTCAAAAACGACATTTTCCTGGCTTCTGATTCGTGAGAGGTTTTCATGAGGGTGGACTGTCACGAAATATTTTTCGTGGCGGTATTCTTATTTTCGTGATGATATTTAACCCTCATGAAATCTTGGTTTTCTGGTAGTGGCAGCGTTCTGGACGTAGAAACGGCCGGAGCGCAATATGGAATTTCCACGCCCTGCGTGGCGTTTGTTTACTTTCCTGTTTTATTTCCAAAACATGCGGTGTGCATGAGTAAGTCCGGGTCAGGATGATCTAAGTCTTTCCATCTTTGTGTAATAGGCTAAAGATAGCATGTATTAGCTCTTATATATTCCAGAGAAAGAAGAGAAGATTTGTGCCCCTAGAAAAAACTATGTCTCCGGTTGATTGTTGAGCGTTTTGTCTGATCTATTGCAGTGTAGCGAGAAAACAGAAAATAGAGAGAGATAGCTTGAGAGATCCTGTTGTTTTTCCAATAATTGGTATCAGAGCCACAACTTTCTCTAGGTTCAGCCGGAGATGTCGTTGATCCCAGTGGCAGGAGGAGGCGGTGGTAGCGGCAGCGGTGGCAGTGGCACGAGTTCGTACCAGTACCCGCAATTGACGGCGGTAAACTACACCAGCTTGTCCATCCGCGTCCAGGCCATCATGGAGGATCAAGGCGTCTGGGCGGCAGTACAGCCGGACGGCGACGCCGTCGACATCAAGCTCGACAGGAAGGCCAAGGCACACCTACTCCAAGCACTCCCCGAGGACATCCTTATGCAAGTTGCGAAGAAGACGTCCTCGAAGGAGATCTGGGAGGCCCTGAAGACGAGGTTCGTCGGGGCTAATCGTGTCAAGAATGCACGGCTCCGGGTGCTGAAGAGTGACTTCGATGCCATGCGGATGGTTGATGGTGAATCGCTCGACGACTACGCAGGGAGGCTAACAGCAATGTCGGTAAGATACACCAACGTCGGCGGATCCCTGGATGACGCGGCCATGGTGAAAAAATTGTTTGACACCGTGCCAGACCGGTACTTGCCCGTCATCACTGGGGTCGAGCAATGTTCGAGGAGGCGCTGTCACGGCTAAAGGCATTCGACGAGCGCACACGCCAATGTCAACCCGGTGGCGGCGTCACCGTCAGCGGTCAGTTGCTCCTCACTTAGGCCGAGTGGGAGGCACGACAAAAGAAGGGCGGCGGTGACTCATCGTCAAACCAGAAGGGCAAAGCTCCCATGGGTGGCGGGAATCGCGGCCGAGGCGGTTGTGGACGTGAGCGCGGTCATGGCAAGGACGGTCGTGGCGAGGCGCACAACACCGATGGAGTGGGTGGCTCCGGCGGCGGCGGACGTGACAAGAGTCACATATGCTGCTTCAATTGCCAGGAGATGGGGCACTACGCCTCACAATGCAAGGCGCCCAAGAAGAAAGAAGAGGTACATCTCACGCAAGCTGACAATATCGAGCCGGCGCTACTCCTTGTAGTTTTGGAAGAGCTGCCGCAGCAGACTCAGCAGGAGGTGGTGCTGCTGAATGAAGACCGCGTGTGGCTGGAGCTGTACCTGGTCGAGCACGGTACGTCGTCGGCTACCATCTGGTTCCTCGACAACGGCGCAAGCAACCACATGACCGGCGACAAGGAAAAGTTCTGGGAATTGGACGAGGGCATCACCGGCAGGGTGCGGTTCGGCGACGGCAAATCGGTGGAAATCAAGGGGAAGGGCTCGATTCTCTTCGCCTGCAAGAATAGAGACCATTGGCTGCTCGAGTAGCTGTACTTCATCCCTAGCTTGTGCAGCAACATGGTAAGTCTCGGGCAACTCACCGAGACCGGCCACAGGGTGATCATGGACAAGGACGAGCTCGAGGTGTTTGTGAAAAATCCCATGCGACTGATTATGAAGGTGAGGCGTACTCCCAACCGCCTCTATAGGATCGAGCTCACCCTGGCGCACCCCGTGTCTTTGTTGGCGAGCTTGGACGACCCGGCGTGGCTATGGCACGCGCGCCTGGGTCATGTCAACTTCCAAGCACTGAAGCTACTCGCCGACAAGTCAATGGCCAGAGGAATTCCACCGATTGTGCATCCACAACAACTCTGTCATGGCTGCCTGATGGCCAAGCAGGCGCGACATCCGTTCCCGGCGGCGGCAAACTTTCGAGCGGAGGAGCCGCTTGAGCTAATTCACGGCGATCTCTACGGCCCGATCTCACCGGTGACAAATGGCAGTAATCAATACTTCATGCTCCTCGTGGATGATTGCACTCGCTGGATATGGGTGTATATGCTCAGGACGAAGGACCAGGCACTACCAGCGTTCACAAAGTTCAAGGTGCTGGTGGAAAACACATGCGGACGCAAGATCAAGATGCTTTGCACTGATCGGGGGGGAGAATTCCTCTCGATCGAGTTCACTCAGCTGTGCGAGAACGTCGGCATCGATCGGCAGTACACCGCGCCATACTCTCCATAGCAAAACGGCATGGTGGAAAGGAGGAATCGCATGGTGATGGAGATGGCGCGATCCCTGTTGAAGAGCATGTCCATACTAGGCAGGTTTTGGGGGGAGGCGGTGAGGCACGCTGTCTACCTCCTCAACCGGCTGCCGACGAAGGCTATGGGCAGCCGCACTCCGTTTGAAGCTTGGAATGGAAGGAAGCCGCATCTTGGTCATCTTCGTGTGTTTGGCTGCATGGCACACGCGAAGATCACCACCCCGCACCTGAAGAAGCTTGATGGTCGCAGTCAACCAATGGTGTACCTAGGAGTCGAGGAAGGGAGCAAGGCGCATCGACTCTTTGATCCACGGCGCAACAAGGTACATGTTAGTCGTGATGTACAATTTGAGGAAAATATGGAGTGGAGCTGGAATGCAGGTGCAGCAGCAGTACAGACTTCAGAGTTCGTGGTTGAAGAAGTGGCTGCCACGGCAGGCGAAAACGCTGCCGCGACAACCGATCGCGGTGCCGCGGCAGGCAATTGCGGAACCAGTGCGGCAGCGGCAGGTGATCAAGCTGCCGCAGGAGGAATTTCCGCTGCCGCGGCAGATATCTCGCAACCCGATAGCACAGCAGCGGGGCCCATGACCAGATCATGGGCGACGACCCGTACGACATTATCGACCACACCGGCCACCTCACCGTCAACACCGGCGTGTGGCACACCGGAGCCCGACACCGCCGCGTCACCTATGGCACTGATTTCTCCTCCCCTAGCAAGCGGAGATGAATCCCACGATGGTCCTGTCCGGTACAAACACATCGACGATATCATGAGGGAGACGCGGCATGTTGATCTGGATGAAGAAGAAGAAGCTGATGGGGAAGTATTGCTGATGGAGACGGAGGAGCCATCGTGCTACCATGAGGCAGCTGGCCAACCAGAGTGGGAAGATGCAATGTGCAAGGAGATCGAACCCATTGAGAAGAATTCGACTTGGTCGCTGTCAAAGCTTCCGGTCGGACACAAGGCAATTGGCCTCAAGTGGGTTTACAAGCTCAAGAAGAACTCTGATGGAAAGGTGATCAAGCACAAGGCACTGCTAGTTGCAAAGGGGTATGTGCAATGTCAGGGAATTGACTTCGAGAAAGTGTTTGCGCCAGTTGCTCGTCTCGACACAGTGCGTGTTATTCTCGCTGTGGCAGCAAACCTTGGGTGGCAGGTGCACCACCTAGACGTCAAGTTGGCGTTCCACAACGGCGAGCTACAGGAAGAGGTATATGTTTCACAGCCGAAAGGATATGAGGTGAAGGGAATGGAAAACCTTGTGTACAAGTTACATAAGGCTTTGTATGGTCTTCGGCAGGCGCCGCGCGCATGGAACGCGTGCCTTGACCTGAGCCTGAAGGAGCTTGGTTTCTCGAGGTGCGCCCAGGAGCAGGCAGTGTACACCCGAGGCACAGCAAGCACTGGCGTCATCGTTGGTGTGTACATGGACGACCTGATTGTAACCGGCCAAGATTTTTCTGCAATCACGGAGTTCAAGAGGCAGATGATGGCTCAATTCGAAATGAGTGACCTTGGATTGCTGCACTACTACCTCGACATAGAAGTGGCGCAAGGCGATGGCGGCATTACCATCAAGCAGGCAACGTATGCAAAGAAGGTGTTGGAGCAATTCGGAATGAGTGAGTGCAATCCAACCAAATTTCCAATGGAGCTGAGGACGCAGCTGCACAAGGACGGCGAGGGACACCCGGCGGACGCCATGGAGTACCGCCGTATCATTGGTTGTCTCAGGTACCTGCTCCACACGCGGCCGGACATGTCGTTTGCAGTCGGCGTGGCGAGTAGGTTCATAGAGCGGCCTACCGTCATGCATCACAAGGCGGTCAAGCAAATTCTCAGGTATTTGAAGGGGATAATTCATTATGGCCTTGTGTATAGCAAAGAAGGAGGCGCAGAGGTGATCACCGGCTACACCGACAGTGACTTGGCTGGTGATCTGGATGATCGGAAGAGCACGGGTGGCATGGCATTCTATGTCAATGAGTCTCTGGTTGCATGGAGCTCACAGAAGCAAAGGACGGTGGCACTGTCATCATGTGAGGCTGAATTTATGGCGGCAACGGCGGCGGCGTGTCAGGCACTGTGGCTGAGGAGCTTGTTGGCTGAGCTGAACAAGGAGCAGCCGAGACCTGTGAAGGTGTTCGTCGACAATAAATCGGCGATTGCATTGATGAAGAACCCGGTGTTCCATGGACGCAGCAAGCATATCGATACCAGGTTCCATTTCATTCGAGAGTGTGTCGAGGGAGGGCAGATCGTCGTCAAGTTCATGCGAATGGAGGAGCAGCGAGCTGATCCCTTGACGAAGGCATTGCCAGTGGTGAAGCTGGTGACAATGCGGCACCTTCTTGGTGTCTGCGATCTTGGGCCACTCCAGGATTAGGGGGGAGAATGTTGCATCTATCTCTTGGATGGCCCCGCAGCATTCTGGACATAGAAACGGCCGGAGCACAATATGGAATTTCCGTGCCCTGCGTGGCATTTGTTTACTTTCCTATTTTATTTCCAAAACATGCGGTGTGCATGAGTAAGTCTGGGTCAGGATGATCCAAGTCTTTCCATCTTTCTGTAATAGGCTAAAGATAGCATGTATTAGCTCCTATATATTCCAAAGAAAGAAGAGAAGATTTGTGTCCCTAGAAAAAACTCTGTCTTTGGTTGATTGTTGAGCGTTTTGTCTGATCTGCTGCAGTGCAGCGAGAAAATAGAAAATAGAGAGAGATAGCTTGAGAGATCCTGTTGTTTTTCCAACAGCGACTTGGCAGAGGCGGCGCAGCTTGGAGAGGTCGATCTCCCACACCGCCTTCGGATTCTCGCTGTGGGCACCCCGGAAGTGTATTATGGAGAGTAATTATTATGACAACGCGAAATATCTAGATGGATGGGGTCTCGAATAAAAACTAAATAAATGTGGTAACCATCCATCCTCATCGCAGCATTGCCATAATCTTTACCCACTCACAATACAAATTCAATGCACCGAATTCAGAAATAAAGAGATATTTGGAGAGTTGATTCACCAGTCCCAAACGGCGAAGTGTGCCCGTCAAACCACACGAAGGTGGCGACCAAACACGATACACACTTCTGGGGACATAGTCTACAGTTGAAACAACATCCATGTATCTCATCATTTCTAAATTCATACTCATGTTCAGCTAGTCCCCAGGAAAGCGACTAACTTCACACTTTCATCGCAAGCAATTGATAAACATCACAAGTACTCTAAATATGGATAAACGAGCAGCAGAGTTATATATATTACATAGAGGGTTCATACCCTAATTCATCACAAAGTGACACAAAAGATAGCAGCGGAAAATATAAACATAAAAGATAAAACCAGTGGTGCCATTACCAAACCACAGGGCAACCGACTGGGGATAGAGCATAACTTCAACTACACATTATACTCGCCACCCTCGGCGGGATAATAGTAGACCACATCAATGTCGTCGATATCCTCACCTGAAAGATATGCAGCGTGAGTACAACAAGTACTCAGCTAGACTTATACAATAATAATAGAACAAAGGAGTAATGCTAGTCTCTACATCAAGGAGTATGGCTATGTCGATCTGATTTTGCATAAAGCTGATTTTATTGAGCAAGTAATACATTTAAAACATAAGCATTTGTGAAATAGCTCAATTTGAAAATTTAGGACAGCAAGCTTATAGTTCTGAAATAGAAGTAAAAATGAGCACAATCCCATGCTCTAACATCAACAATGGGCCACCATTGCCCAAATAATTATGCTACACAAGCATACCATCTTTCATGGCTAAAACCAAGCCATATTTAACATCAAAGCCTTTTATATAAATCCATCCATCCATGACTATCCTAAGTCATGGTATAACAACATAATCCCATAACCACATATCCCAAGTTGGATGCTAACATGAGTAACTAACACATCAAGCGATCGTCCTGTAACCGTGGACACGGCTATTCGAATAGTTCTTACTCTGATCAGAGGCGTACATCTTTACCCACACGATGTGATAAAAGCCAAACGGCTACACTTTAGTTTGATCCGTACCTACCGGTACCCACACTCTACACATTGAGTGCGGACTAGAGGTCACAACACAACCTTTTGCACGCTTAGCCCCAACCACCTAAACCACGTCTAGGCCCCCAACGACTTAGTCGTGCGTGTGTGGTGACTAAGGCGGGCTCACCGTCGCGGGAGGCACCTCCGGCCAAAACCAGGCGCGCTCGAGGCCCTCCAAAGGAAAAACCATCCTCACGACTGACAGATGGGTGTAGATGGCCACAGCCTCCCGTGCTACTTAGTTAAGCCGTCCCATTCTCGGCGTGTGGAAGTACGTAGGGTGCTTGAATAGACGTCAACATGTTCGGTCCTTAACGACCCAGACGGAGCTACGTGCATCGGGGAAACACCATCCCGTCATCGCCCTATCATCCGTCTAAGTCAAACATATTCTTAATTATAAATCAAAAGTTATTCTTTTCAGATTTTAACCCATCCATTCGGATTAAACTAGTTTTGAACCGATAGCTCCATCTATCGGATTTTTCTAGGTCTAGAAATAAGCATGGCTAAGCATTCGATAAAATAAAAAGCATCCCAAAGTCCTTAACCAGGGGTGACAAGGTATAAACATGGAATCAACAACCAAGGAATGGAAATGCATACAATTGGGTAATCTTGACTCTACCCGTTTTTCCCATTTTAAATAGACCGTAACATGCATATAGATATTGCTTTCACAAGCAAATCAATTTATTGAAAATATGGGTTCACTATGCTTAGATGCTTGCTCTAGATGCTTGCCTTGCTGCAGCGAGTGGTCACACTCAATTTCTGGTTCTTGCTCCATGTACTCCGAGTTGTCTAAATCTACCGATAAAAAGCGAATATGCAAATAAGAATCAATTAAATATGCCTATGCAAAAATGATCAATAAATGCTGAGATAAATACAGTAGGTAGGCCACATCTAAAGTGAATTTTAGTGAAAGAATCATTTCAAAATCTTCTATGGTTTATGAGTTACAAAAATAACAAGATGAAAAGGCTGAAAATGGCAGTTTTGTAATTATTTATATTGTAACTTTGAGTTATTATACTTGACTGACATGTTCTATTAAGATTTCAAGAAGGCATGTATTTTTATATAAAAGAGCATAACCTACTGGTTTCAACAAAATTAGGTTCACTGGATTTTGATTTAAATTGATTTAGTTGTGAATTTTACAAGTTTATCAAAAAGGAAAGTTAGAAATCACTTAGGCCTATTTTGGGAGGTAGTTTTGTCAAAAACAAATTATATACAGCAAAGGTTACAATTTTATGAGTTGAACAAAAGTGGTTTCATATTTTTAGCAGTTAGGATGAATTTTCTAGAAATTTTATAAACTTCTAGGTTATAAAGAGGTATATAATGGGTATTTCCATTTTTAGAGAAAAATCCTACACAGAAGTTCTCACTTTTTATTTTATAAAATTAAAGAGAACATTTTTATGAATCCATAGAAATTTTGGTTCACCTCAAAAGGAGTTATAATGGATTTTATAGAAATATTCCAAATTCCTAGGCACAAAATAAGTTATTGTTGCTTCTTTAATTTCTAGAGGTAGTTTTTGTACAAAAGTGGTTCTATTTTATTTTACAGTATTAAAGTTCACAAAGTTACAGAACTAACAAAATTGGGTTCACTCAAAAAGGAGTTAAAATGGCAAAGTTATGGATTTACAAAATTTAACTATTTTTCTGTTGGAAAATAATTCAGTTTATCTTTTCTTTTCTTTTCTTATTTTTCCTCAGCTGGGGCCCATCTGTTGGCAGCACAAAACAAAGGAGGCGCAGGCTGGCTGGGCCGCCGGTTCTGTTTGCCGGCGTCGGCGGTGAACGGCAGCTCGGCTCGGGTGGCGGCCAACAGAAGAAAGATAGAGGGGACCAAGACGAAGCTAAGGGTGGTCTTCTTGCTAGCTCGGGTGACCGGAATCGACGGCGAAGGCGGCGGAGTACTTCGGGATGCTGCGGCAAATCAAAAAGCGATTCCACCTGGGGCAACTTAGTGCATGCATGTGCTTCTAAAGGGCTCCAGGGAGCTCACCAGAGGTCACGCGGGGTCCGGCAGGGTCGGCGCAACAGCAGCAATGTCGAAGACTGCTCGGCGGTGGCGAAGCTTCTCGGTTCCACGGCGGTAGCTCACTCTAGTCGGCCTGCGGCCAAGACAAGGTGTCTACCAGGTTGTAGACTACACAGGGATGGTTCGTGAGCCATGAATAGGACGGAGGCCTACTAGAGAGAGGGAACTCGACGGCGGCGACACAGATCGGCGCCGGGGAAGACGGAGGCCAATCTCGAGCTTCACTGTGCTATATCCCGATTCCTTCTGCTGGCGGTCTCCTGGAGGTCCGGTGACAATGTTGGCGCCAGGGCTTGGCCTACGGCGTCTTGAATCAGCCGGAACAGCGACAACCCGAGCGGCGGCGGTTCGACAGCACCGAGAGCAAGGACGGCGGTGGCACAGCCACTTCGGCTGGCGAACCTAGGGCAGCAGAATACAAAAATGGAACGATTAATACATGTAGATCACGTTCCCGGGGTCAAGAAGGGATGGAACTCACCGGATCTAGCTTGAGCTCAACCGAACACCTTCGGCAGAGGAGAAGGTGGGCTTGCTGGCGGTGATCTTTGGGGGTTTTCTGGGTTTTCTCGGTAGGAACGTGAAGAGGATGGGAGAGAGGCACTGCTGGCGAGATTTGGAGCGAAATGGTCGAGGCTTCCCAAAGGTGTGCTTGCCCAGGCTGCTCTATGTACTGAGTGAGGGAGAGAAAGGAGGTGCTGACACGTTGGCTCATGCAAATTGAGGTGGCTCCAGCTCTACAGTGCCCAGGGTGGGTCCCACATGTAAGGAAACAATGTTCTACACATTTTTGGCTAGATTGTGACTATGGCTTGTGGGCCCTTGAAGTGAAATCCTAGGAAGCAGTGAGGAGGATGGTTAGAAGTTGGGTGAAACACTCTGTCCCATGCTGCAGTGAGGCTTACAAGTGGGCCTGGTCTTGTGGGGTCCACCTGGAAGTGAGAAATGAGAGGAGAAAACTCTAGAGACTAAGTCTTGTGAGCTGTATGGACAGCTGCCTTGCATCTGTGATTTCAGTAGGTTACTAAGGGATATAAATTATGGGAAAATTATTGGAGGTAGAGAAAGATGTGTTTAACCTGTTGACCAATTTTCATGGTTAGAAGTGGTCTGGTTCATCTTTGGTGAAATTGCAAATTAGGCATAATGATCCAGTTTTTCTACAGTTTCATTTATTTCTCCAGTGCCTTGATCTTATCATTTTATGTGTTTTTTTTGGGGGATAAATTGAGCTAAAATTACTTGTGGTAGGTTTCTTGTTGACACACCTGTTGGTAGAATTTCACTACCTAATTAATCTTCATTTTTATTTGGTGAATTTTAGAAGCAGACCAATTTATTTCAGCTAGCTTCCTGGTCTAGCTGATTTGAGGGATTTTATTGAAGTATTTACTGAAGTTATAAAATCATGTAAAATTTACAGTGGATCAATTATGTGGGATTGTGTTTACAGGAATTTTCCTATGATTTTATGTACAACCAAACATCTTTAGAAAATCCTTAGATTATAAAAATGCATAGGTCAAAGAAAAGGACCCAGGCTGAATCTTGTTTGAATTTTTAAGGGGTCTGAACCATTGAAATAAATTCTGGAAAAATTATATTGATTCATGATAAATAAACTAGTATTTGAATAAATTATTTCCCACATATGCTTCTGCTCAATTTGATGCACATTTTGGTAATGTTTGGTTTTTGCCGATTAGGGTTTAATTACCGAGAGTTTGAAAATATTTGTAAACTTTAATATCGCATGAAGTGACAATGCAAGAATTTAGATTGTGCACTCTAATGACAGTAGGTCATAACCCTATTTACCTGAAATTAGATTTAGAGCTGTGACACTCGCCGCAGCTGTTGCAGATGCCCTTGCCAAAGGCCCTAGCAGCCATCTTCTCCTCGAGCCGTAAGTCAATGGTTGAAAGGTCGAGCATATCAGCACGCACAAACCCGTCCTCCTCTACGATCTCGTCCGGTGGCTCCACCTCCTCCGGTTCTGATGGCACGGCCGCCATCTCATAGGATCGAACACAAAAACTAAGTCTCTCTCAAAACTAAATATTAGCTTTTCTCTCTTCCAAAAGTTATTACTCTAGGGTCTCAACACCTCATCTATTTATACCTAAAACCTCCTACACAAATTAGGAGTAGAACTCCTAATCCTACTAGGATTCGGTTCCTAGTGCTATTAGAACTCCACTCCTAATCCAAGTAGGACTCAACTTCTAATCCAAGTAGGACTCGACAACTCTTTTCATACGCATATAATTCCTCTTATTCATATGGAATCTTTACTTCCATGTGTATTGATCTCTAGCCTTTAGTATCTCGCGTGATCTCCCGATCATCCGGACATCAACTTCTCCCAATTCAACTCCTAATCCATCACCGGTAATACTCCCGAGATCTCAAGATTTACCTCTACACATGTAAAAACAAAGATATCATATCCGAGCACAAGTTCTTCCCAACTTGACTCATATTAATCAGACACACTTACACCAAGATTCACATATATTTTCAAACCAAATTCCATTAAATAAATCATTTATAAAACCAATTGTTCATTATAAAATATTAATCATGATAATAATTGTATACATCTCATCACCGTAACTCGAACGCGAAATCGCGCACTGGATCAATCAAGAAGTCGAGACTTTTGCTTGCAGATCGATGTGACGACAACGCCTTTCCTTCTCGATATAAATGGCAGGGGGTTTGACTGAATCGGGTATGAATCGGATAGCCAAAGCAGAGACGGGAAAGCTGAGTGAACTCTGAACGACACTTGGTGTTCGTGATTAGATTAAGGTACGGATTATTACAATTTCAATTAGATTAAGGTACCAGAAGGAAATAGAGGAGGATTACGTGACAATGTCATAAAGAAAACCGCCTGAAGAACTATGGCCCATTTGGTGTATGGTTCGATGTGATCGTGTGACGCACGGCACGGCAGATCAAATGGGACAGCATGGTGTTTGCTTCAGTAGCGCGCTTCCAATTACATCCAAATATGGATTACTAGAAAATATACGGCTTTGTAATATTTGTGGCGACAATTTTTTCATCTTACAGTCTTCACGTTCGTACACCTTGCTGTGTAGGTGCTTGTGTTGGTTTAACTAGAAAAATATCAGGGCGTTGCTACAGAAAAAAATAAAATTATAATAAAGTATGTAGTTATTTAAGACATAATTTTTTAAGAATTTATTTATATATAGAATTTCTAACAGGCGGATCCGACCATCACCCTTGTAAACGTTGTTTACTGAAGAAAATAACCTCACTGCATGATCTGAATTTTGGACCAAAATCATATGCGTTGTTTTCGAAAAGAAAAACGGTTCACTAAATTCAATGCAGACAAGCTACGTCATGGAGCGTTCCTAAGGGTATTCACAATAGAAGCCACACCTCCGAGTGGTCTCGTAAAAAAAGAGTGTACCACATAGGACAAGGCTACATATAAAAAAAAAGAGTGTGCCACATAGGACAAGCACTAGTATCAATATTACATATTTATTTAATTCTTGTAAAAAATTATGTGTTATGCATCATATCTCTCAAAAGTAACATCAAAGGCTCATATAAAGACTAGAATGCATATAAGCTAAACTAGCGACCAAAAGATCTCACTCATATTGCTAGGAAGCACAAGAATATACTAGAGGTATAAAACAAAGCTCCACTTTTCTATTTTATTTTTAAATTAAGAGCAATGCAATAAATTAAATATAAATGCATCGAGAAACATAACCTCCCCCTCAAAACAACCTCCAAACCTTCCCGACGTAAAAACAAAGCAAATCGAGAAGATATTAAAGGTTTTGAAAAATACAACCAATTGCCAATAATATCACCAAGGTTCTCATTAATTGACATATATCCACTTGTATTATTATGAAAAACTACTGTCTCCATAACTAACAAGGAAAAAGCTAATAAAAAAGTAGATATTATATTGCCAACTTATAAGTAGATCAATATTATCTTAAAAGTAATGACGTCTCAATCGTTTAATGCTCATGGGGAGTATGCCGCCAAAAGACCTATGCACAAGAAGATGTCGAGACCTTTGTATTGGGATTAGAAATAAGAAATTTAGCAATCCAACACTGAGACACACGACCAATAGTACCAGTAGGCAAAGTACATGTATATGCATAAATAGAATCAGTACCAGACTTTCCTGAAGGCTTTACCGAAAACTGATCCGACCAATGTTGAAAAGTCGGTCTAACTACCGTCAGCTGTCGATCTGATTGCTGATGTGCCTGCGGTCTAATTGCCCATGGCCACCGGTTGGACCTCCCTGGGGCTTGTGGTCTGACCGAGCCACTTGAAGAAAAGCTTGACATTTACCATCTCAACCTTGCAAGTTCATGTTTTCTGTCTTTTTTAGTTTTCTTGCAAGCCTAAAGCAAAACTATAATGGTTGCATTTTTGTTTTGTGCCAAAACTATTTTAATAAAAATCTAAATTCAAAAAAATTGGCTCTTTACTCAAGTTTGGAATTTTTGTGCCATATGTGATCTCAAGAAATTCTCTAAAAATCAGCCCTAGAACCCCTGTAGTAATTCCCCAAAATTTGCAAAAATTAAAAACCCTATTTAAATCAAATTTCAATAATCAAATCCTCCAAAAACCAAATAAATCAATCCCTGAAAAAATATGAAATAGTACTGTGCAAGCTGGGCCATCCTCCTTCCCTTCTCGGCCTGTTACTGTCTCCTCGCCGCACGGCCCGCTCGGCCCAGCGTGAGTACGTGCACGGGATTTAATCCCTGTGGGCCCGCATGTCAGCCACCTCCGTCTCTGCCTCGCTCTCGGCCACCTGATGATCACACGTCGACAGCCAGGATCATTGCTGCCGCTCGGCCCCGCCTGTCAGTCCCGACGACACGTCGTCGTTTTCTTCCTCCCGCCGTTCGCTCTCTCTCTCTTCTCTCGATTTCTCCCGAGCTCTCTCGGTTTTCCCTCTCTGTTCCATGCCCATACCGCCCGGTCGGTGTCTTAAAAACATGTGGACGCCATCGTCAACCCCAGCTGTCCCGTCGCCCGGCGTGAGACCCGCTCCGCCATCGTTGCCGTGAGCCCGGAGTCAAAAAGCTTGGTACCGAAGCTTTTTCCCTCACCGTCGGACGCCAAACATCAATGCGCATGCATGGGCGGGCCGTCCCATCGCTTCGCCATCCTCTCCCTATCCTATTTCTCGCCTCTGCCACGCATGACGCAAGCCATAGCGAGCTCCGCCATTGTTGCGTCTCGTCGGCCAAGCTCAAGCTTATCCCTTTTTCCACCGCCTTTGTTTGCTGTCGGTTAGCGCCCGAGCTTCTCTATAAATAGGGCAACACTTCCCTCCTCCAGCTGCCAAGAAATCAAGCCCGAGCAAGCTCGCCAACGTGATCCTCGCTCCGCCGTGTTCTGACCCGAGCGTCGCTGCCGATTCCGACCACCGCAGACCGAGCCACCGCCACCGCTGAGTTCCTTGGACCCCCAGGAAGTTCCTCCACCACTTCCCACCGTCAATTAGCCACTAGATTGAAAACGCCCAAATCCGCTTGCCGCCGTCCGCCATCACCGCCACTCTGATTCTTGCCGTCGACGAAGGTATAGTGCAATTAACCTTCCCCTTTCCCTTGCTAGCTAAACACCGCACTCAAACCATCCCAACCCGAGCTTGTCCACCACCAAAATTTTCGTCGGCGACGATCTCTTTCCTCTACCGCCACCGCCGGTTAGGGATGGCCGTCATCGACCATCTTCCGCCGCCCTCCAGTCCAATCTGAGCTGTTCACTAGTTTCCATGTCTCCTCCGCTCTCTACCAATGTCGGCCGCTTGCCGTGATTCACCACTCGACTCCGGCGACTGTCGGCCGGCGAGATCGACTCCGGCGTCTGTCGGCCGTCGATCTCCCACCGTGGCCAACACCGGCGGTCTACGCCAACATGGCATGCCACACGGCATGTTGCGTCAGCCGGCATGTCCAGCCTCCTGGACCCGGCCCCACCTGTCGGCGCTTCTGTCTCCTTTCCCTCAATCACTGGCAGACCTGGCCCACACAACAGCGACCCCCTTCCTCTCTCTCTCCTGACATGCCGGTCCCACCTGCCAGCCTCCACTCTCTCTCTCATCAAGCCAGCCCCACCTGTCTGCCTCTCTGTCCTCTCTCTCGTTACTTTTGCCAGTCCCACATGTCAACCACAGTACTCCTTCCATTCTCTAACCTGAGGGCCCCACTTGGCAGCCTCTGGTTTTCTTTCTTTTATTTTCTTTTATTCCTTTTCTGTCCAAAAAATAATTTTAATCCTTTTTAATTCCAAAGAAAATAGCTCAAACTTTCAAAATTCATAACTTTTAAACCGTAACTCCGTTTGACCCCATTCAACTCTCAAAATTTTTCTAAAAATGAGATCTACACATTGGCACTATTAGTTGTATAAGATAAGTTCTGATTCTTGGTGTTTTTGTGTGTTTTCTTTTTGCGATGCGTAGAGACCGTTCCCGAGGAGTCGCCGAAGGACAATTTTGTCAAAGATTCATAGGACCTCGAGCAAGGCAAGTCGCCCTTGACCATATTGGACCCATGATTTAAAGTTTGTTTTAATTTCAAAAACTTGCATAATTAGGAACACGACTGTTATCGGCCGCGATTCGTAATCGAATCCGTCGGGCCTAACCTATTTACTGCATTTGACCCTGCCTTGAATAACTTGTTACCTTGTCCTTTGTAACCATGTCATCTTGATGTTCGTACTTGGGTACGGATGTTGATGACCCATTTTTCTTAAACTAAAATATGACGATGGGAAAAACTAGGGTTTAAATAAAAATGATTTCAAACCTTGACACACTTGGTCGAGCATTTGTGAAATAAAATAGTTTTACAAAACTTGGTCATGAGTCGCCGCTGCCTGTGTGGCTCCGACTTCACGTGACATTTAAGGACCGTTTCCTTGAGGAATTGCACTGAGCATATAACAGTGCGACCACACGGGTGGAATGGGACACCCCTGGCCCAGTAACTAGTGTTCCCAGGATGGTTTTTGGTTGCTAATAAATGTGGGAGCAGTTGGGTGCCAAGAGGGTGATATACCCCCATCCCTGAGTACAAGAAATGTGTTCTTGGTACTTGGTTGAGAGAACCCATTTGTAGGGCAACATGCTATCCTAGGAAGGCTTAGGAAAGGCCTTGTCACGAACCTCCCCGCTTGGCCAGTGTGTGAGTAAGCTCGCGTCATGTGGGAAAAGCGTGCAACCTTTGCAAAGGTCTATGAACTGTTCGAATAGCCGTGCCCATGGTTATGGGAGGATGTGAAGTGATTCCTCTAGCGTAGATTTTATTTTATAAATATCTGTGCAATTGTTTTGCTGGTTGGGAACCATTACTAGAATCGGTCTATGTGACTGATGGATGGCCTGTGTGGCTTGAAACGGGCCTGTGTGACCTGGGGTGTTGGATGACACCAGAGTTGAGATGGTTGAATTAAGTGACAAGTTTTAAAATAAAGAATACACCTAAATGGAGGTACTAGAGGATGGTACGCTCTGAATCGGAATTTGTGACAAGTCTCAGACTTGTGGAATGGGTTAAGACGCAAGTCTCTTCCCGACTAATTTAACTGTGGTGAGTTGTTGCAAAGCAACTCATGGAATGGATTGAAGCGTGAGCTTCTTTCCGACAACTTAAAGAGAACATTTAGATTTTTAAAACCACAAAATCTTTGAAAACCACTTTTGCAAAATAACCCTAACCTCCCTTGCTAAGCCTTGCATGTCACCTAATTTCCATGACTTGCTGAGTACCTCGTGTACTCACCCTTGCTTATTTTCCCTCAGAAGCTTATGAAGATGAAGACCCCGCCTTCAGCCAGTTCTATCAGGATCAAGTCGAGTACGAGGAGTTTTAGGGTTTCGGTCTAGGTCCCCAAGCCTTTCTTGTGGGTATAGGTCTACCCGTGTCTTTCCGCTGCTTACTTTTGTAATGTATCATTGCATGTCTCGGGTTCTGTCCGAGGCTACAACTTATGTAAGGACTATGTATAATAAATAAAGTAGGTTCGGCTGTGATCCACCGATGTCTTACATGTACCAGCTGGTTTCCTGGGACTGGTACAGGTATTACAGGTAAAGACGTTCCTCCTCTGTTAACTTGTTTAGGTTAACAGGAGAGGGGCGTTACAGAGGTGGTATCAGAGCCTGGGTTTGGCCCCTAGGAACGAAACCCCCACATTAGGAAGGCCCTAAGGACGATACGTTCTGAAAACTAATTGCGAAAACTTAAGATTTTCTTACTTCTTCCCTTTCGTTAGCAAATTTTTGAAATTTTTTTTTACTAACCTCTTTTCTTGTTTTCAAATTGTAGATGGCCGCTAGCAGCACTCACCTCTCCTACAGTGAAGGCCAGGGAGGCTTCGTCGAGATTCTCCGAGATTTGGCTCACTACCTCGGATACCCCACTCCACAGTTCACCGGTTTCACCGTCGCCACTGTACCTCCCTGTTGCTGCCTTACCCTCCGCCTCCACCCCCTCTGTCCCGAGTTACGCCGTCACCGTTTTCTGATGTTGAGGCCTACACTCCAGCTCACCTACCAGGACGTGGCCTTCGTGGCCATTCGTCGTCTCTGTGACCAGTACTACCCTCTCCTTGATTCATCCCGTTTTTGCCTTCTTCCCCACCGAGTTAGTGGATCATCCACTAGCATCTACCCTTGCACCTGTCATGAGTCATCTCCTTCTTTGACTCGTTTTGTCGAGATGACCACCGCCTTGGACCACCAGTACTGCCGACTCTTAGAGGCATATCGCAGCCTCGAGAGGCACTACCACTCTCTCTGAGACTGCATCCCTCCATTCCCACACACCCTGACTTCCGCCCACACCTCCGACTTTCCTGACCCCACCGAGGGGCATGCCGCTAGTTCCTAGAGTTCCTCCCCGACTCCACCATCTTCTCCATCTCATCACCGACGCCGCATGACTGCGCGTGTGTACCTTGCACAGTTTTCTCCTCGCCCCGTTACTACTCCAGCTGACGCCCCCACACCAGCTCTAGCACCTAGCCTAGCTGTTCCCACTGTCCGTCGCTCCTATCCCTCCATCCTCTCACCTTCCTGTCCCGTCCGAGGAGGAGGATCCTTCCAAGCGTGTGATGATTGAGAGCGAGGAGCAGGAGTAGACCAGCAGCAGTGTAGGGCAGCAGGATGTATATAGCAGTCGTCAGACCTTTTGTATCGTCGCCAACTCATTAGGAGTCGTGGCACATAGTGCGTGTGTGTGTTAGGTATGGTAGTCTGCATCTTGTATGGTGTGCGTTCAGTCTATGTGACTTGGCCACCCCTCTTGTATATAAATAAAGTACCTATGTTTTAAAATCAGTGTGTGCTTGTGAGCCTTCTTCTTTTCCTTTACTCCTTCCCTCATTATTCTCCTCCCTTCTCCTCTATAGATGGCTTGCCACAACCAACGACAAAGGCGTACTCCAGCACGATATGGATATGAGGATGACCAAGTGCTAGTCCAGAACCGAGGAAATAACCCATAGGACCAGGAACAAGGGTCTGAAAACAACGTGAATTCGCCCCCTCAGTCCAACCCAGTCCAACAAGACTTACCACCACCCCCACCACTAAACATAGACCCACAGCAAATCCTAGTCATCCAAACACAAATTCTACAATGCATAGCTCAGAGTATAGCCATGCTCTAATAAAATCCTCAGCAAGCCCCACAAGCTCCATAGAATGGAAGGGCTAAGCTCACGGAGTTCCTTCGATCTCGCTCTCTGGAATTTTCCCAAACTATTGAGCCAATAGAAGCCAATGATTGGCTCAAAGATGTAGAACGGAAGCTTAACCATACAGTGCACTCCCATCGAGAAAAGGCTATTCACGGCACACCAATTAAGGGGACCGGCCGCGGATTGGTGGGATAACTACTGCACCGCCCATGAGGATTTCTCGACCATCACATGGGATGAATTCGCAACCGCCTTTCGGGCAACCTACGTGCCCGAAAGCATTATCGACATAAAGAGAGTAGAGTTTGAGCAACTCAAGCAGGGATCCTCAAGCCTAAACGAGTACTTGAGCCGTTTCAATAACTTGGCTCGGTACGCTATAGAAGAGGTGAACACGGATAAAAAGAAGATCCGATGCTTCCTTAAAGGAATGAACGTGGGAATACGGATTCAGCTTATAAGTCACGATTTCCCCACGTTCCAGTAGATGATTAACAAGGCCTTGATGGTGGAAGATACCCACAAGGAAGCCAACGACTACCGGAAGAGAAAAATGGCTCATTCAGGATTTAACCCTCGTGGTGGGCAACGACTGAGAATAAATCAGCCAGCCCAGTATCGTTTGGTTGTCCCACAGTACAGTCGATCCACAGGGAGCGTGCCCTGCCCACCAATGCCACCACAACCTCGACCGAGTGGTTTCACTTCAGGCTCCAGGGGAAGTAACCCTGCCCCAACCAATACCCAACCAAGAAACCCAGCTAATCTTACTGGAATAAGGTGCTACACCTGTCACGACTACAGGCATTATGCCAAGGACTGCCCTAAGAGCAAGGAGGGTGCTGCACCAACACGATCCAATGTCAGTACTGCTAGAGCTCCTGCACCGGCACCAGGAAGGACTGCTCCCCAAGTCAGCAGGCAAGCTTCTCGTACGACTCTGGCCTTTGGAAGGGGCTGAGTGAACCACATCCAGGCAGAAACAGCTTAGGAAGCCCCAGACGTGGTCATGGGTACGTTTCTCCTTAACTCCATACCCGCAGTCGTTTTGTTTGATTTGGGAGCTTCCCATTCGTTCATCTCTCGGGCTTTGGTGAACAAAAATGGTTGGGAAACCCTGGACTTGAGGGTACCGATGATCGTACACTCCCTAGGAAGGGAGATGAGGTCGGATCTATCGTGCCCAAAAGTAACCCTGGAAATAGAAGGGGTTCAATTCTTAGCCAGCCCCATCATCCTAGAGTCCCAAGAATTAGACTTGATCCTAGGAATGGACTGGTTGGTTAAACACCAAGGACAAATAGATTGTGCTGATAAAACCATAACCCTGCAAGGACCCAATGGGCAAGAAGTGAAGTTCACCCCTTCAAGAACACAAAAGACCCGACTACTTCTGACTAGCCTTCGGGCTACTAGCTTGGAAAATGTGCCCGTCGTAAGTAAGTACCCCGATGTGTTCCCTAAAGAACTCCCTGGGATGCCGCCAGATCGGGAAATAGAGTTTTCCATTGAATTGACGCTAGAAACCGCACCCATATCCAAGCGACCATACCGGATGGCCGCGAATGAACTGGCCGAAGTCAAGAGACAAATAGAAGAATTAGAGGCTAAAGGTTTCGTCAGACCCAGCACATCCCCATGGGGAGCCCCAGTGCTCCTGGTTAAGAAAAAGGATGGAACTCAACGGATGTGCGTAGATTATCGAGCCTTGAATGAGGTAACCATAAAAAACAAATACCTGTTACCCCGGATCGACGACCTGTTTGATCAACTCAAAGGAGCTGCCGTGTTCTCTAAGATAGATTTGAGAACTGGATACCACCAATTGAAGATTAGGCCACAAGATATACCCAAAACTGCCTTCTCCACGAGATATGGCTTGTACGAGTATACGGTTATGTCGTTTGGACTTACCAATGCCCCAGCATACTTCATGAACCTAATGAATAAGATATTCATGGAGTACCTCGACAAGTTCGTCGTGGTATTTATAGACGATATCCTCATCTACTCCAAGGACAAGCAAGAACATGCTGAGAACTTAAGACTGGTCCTATGGAAATTAAGAGAACACCAGTTATACGCCAAATTCTCGAAGTGCGAGTTCTGGTTGAATCGAGTGGCTTTTCTTGGACACGTCATCTCAGCCCAAGGAGTAGAAGTAGACCCAAGTAAGATTGAAACTGTCCTTGCATAGAAATCCCCAGCCTCGGTCACCAAAATCAGAAGCTTTTTAGGCCTAGCTGGATACTACCAAAGATTTATCGAAGGATTCTCTAAGATAGAAAGGCCTATGATTGAATTACTAAAGAAGGAAAAGAAGTTTCAATGGACAAAAGCATGCGAGAAAAGCTTTCAAGAACTGAAAAGAAGGTTGACCACCACCCCTGTCCTAACCCTGCCTGATATCCGGAAGGATTTCTAAATATATTGTGATGCCTCTCGGCAAGGACTCGGATGCGTACTAATGCAAGAAGGAAAAGCAGTAACCTATGCCTCTAGACAATTACGGCCGCACGAGATGAACTACCCAACTCACGACCTGGAACTTGCCGCCGTAATACATGCCCTAAAGATATGGAGGCACTACTTGATCGGCAATCGGTGTGAAGTATACACCGACCATAAGAGTCTAAAATACATATTCACCCACACTGAGCTCAACTTACGACAAAGAAGATGGTTGGAACTATTGAAGGATTATGACCTAGGGATACACTATCACCCCGGAAAGGCCAACGTCGTGGCCGATGCCCTGAGTCAGAAAAGCTATTGCAATCCCGCCTTGGTGTGACCACCTCGACCAGAATTATTGCATGAGCTCAGGAAATTCTGACTGACCATGATAAACAAAGGAACACTTGCCACTCTGGTAGTCCAACCTACCGTAGAAAGTCTAATTCGAGAAGCCTAGAAAGAAGATAAAGAAATCAAGACCATTAAAGGGAAAAACCCCAAGGATAAGGCCCTTGGATTCTCGATAGATGAACAAGGAATCCTATGGAGTAAAAAGAGAATATGTGCGCCCAACAAGGAACTAAGGAACCTTATCCTCAAGGAAGCCCATGAATCCGCATACTCCATACATCCTGGCAGTACAAAAATGTACCAAGATCTTAAACAACATTATTGGTGGTCCGGGATGAAGCGAGATGTCGCCAAATATGTCGCCATGTGCGATATCTACCAAAGGGTTAAAGCGGAACATCAGAAACCCGCAGGACTACTGCAACCCTTGAAAATTCCCGAATGGAAGTGGGAAGAAATTGGAATGGACTTTATAACCGGCCTGCCAACGACGCCCAATGGGTACGATTCAATTTGGGTGGTCGTAGATCGACTCACCAAGGTAGCCCACTTCATACCCATTAAGACCACTTACATAGGAAAGAAACTAGCAGAGTTGTATATGACTAGAATAGTCTACCAGCACGGAGTTCCCAAAAAGATCGTGTCAGATCAAGGTATCCAGTTTACCTCAAGGTTTTGGGAGCGACTACATGAAGCCCTGGGAACCCATCTTAACTTCAGTACCGCATATCACCCCCAAACAGATGGTCAAACAGAAAGTAGTAAACTAGATTCTAGAAGACATGTTAAGGGCATGTGCCCTAGATTTCGTAGGGACATGGGACCTTTGCCTACCCTACACCGAGTTCTCCTATAATAATAGCTACCAAGCCAGCATCAAGATGGCCCCAAACAAGGCACTATATGGATGTAAGTGCCGTACCCCACTCTGTTGGACCGATGTGGGAGAGAAACAAATATTTGGACCCGACCTCCTAAAGGACGCAGAAGAAAAAGTAAAAGTAATAAGGGAACATCTAAAGGTCACCCAATCCCGATAGAAAAGTTACGCCGACAACCAACGCCATGACCTAGAGTTCGAAATCGGAGACCACGTATACCTAAGGGTATCCCCATTGCGTGGAATGAAGTGGTTCAGCATGGTAGGAAAGTTGGCCCCTAGATTTATAGGTCCCTATCCCATCACCGCTCGACGAGAAGTTGCCTACCAAGTACAGTTGCCCCCTGAACTTGCAGACGTGCACAACGTATTCCATGTATCTCAGCTGAAGAAGTGCCTTCGCGTCCCCAAAGAACAAGTTCCTCTCGAAGGCATCGAGCTGAACAAGAACCTAACGTATGAAGAACGACCAATCCGCATCCTAGAGAAAGCCGAGAGATGTACGCGAAGAACCTCGACCAAATTTTACAAAGTCCAATGGAGCAATCACTCAGAGGAGGAAGCCACTTGGGAACGAGAAGACCACCTTCGTGTAGAATACCCTAAGTTGTTCGCATAGCTTCTGAATCTCGGGTAAGGATTCTCTTTAAGGGGGTATGTTTGTAATGGTTGCATTTTTGTTTTGTGCCAAAACTATTTTCATAAAAATCTAAATTCAAAAAAATTGGCTCTTTACTCAAGTTTGGAATTTTTGTGCCATATGTGATCTCAAGAAATTCTCTAAAAATCAGCTCTAGAACCCCTGTAGTAATTCCCCAAATTTTTGTAAAAATTAAAAACCCTATTTAAATAAAATTTCAATATTCAAATCCTCCAAAAACCAAATAAATCAATCCCTGGAAAAATATGAAATAGTAATGTGCAAGCCGGGCCGTCCTCCTTCCCTTCTCGGCCTATTACTATTTCCTCGCCGCACGGCTCGCTCGGCCCAGCACAGGCGCGCGCACGGGATTTAATCCCTGCGGGGCCCGCATGTCAGCCACCTCCATCTCTGCCTCGCTCTCGACCACCCAATGATCACACGTGGACGGCCGGGATCATCGCTGCCGCTTGGCCCCGCCTGTCAGTCCCGATGACACGTCGTCGTCTCTTCCTTCCCCACTGTTCGCTCTCTCTCTTCTTCTCTCGATTCCTCCCGAGCTCTCTCGGTTTTCCCTCTCTGTTTCGCGCCCATACTACTCGGTCGGCATCTTAAAAACGCGCGGACACCATCGTCAACCCTAGCTGTCCCGTCACCCGGCATGAAACCCACTCCACCATCGTTGCCGCAAGCTCGGAGTCAAAAGGCTTGGTACCGAAGCTTTTTCCCTCACCGTCGGATGCCAAACGTCAATGCACACGCATGGGCGTGCCGTCCCATCACTTCGCCATCCTCTCCCCATCCCATTTCTTGCCTCTGCCGCGCATGACGCAAGCCATAGCGAGCTCCGCCATTGTTGCGTCTCGTCGGCCGAGCTCGAGCTTATCCCTTTTTCTACCGCCTTTGTTTGCTGTCGGTTAGCGCCCGATCTTCTCTATAAATAGGGCAACACTCCCCTCCTCCAGCTACCAAGAAATCGAGCCCGAGCAAGCCCGCCAACATGATCCTCGCTCCACCGTGTTCTGACCCAAGCGTCGCTACCGATTCTGACCACCCCAGACCGAGCCACCGCCACCGCCGAGTTCTTGGACCCTAGGAAGCTCCCCACCACTTCCTGCCGTCAATTAGCCACTAGATTGAAAACGCCCAAATCCGCTCACCGCCGTCCGCCATTGCCACCGCTCTAATTCTCGCTGTCAATGAAGGTATAGTCCAATTAACCTTCCCTTTCCCTTCCTAGCTAACACCGCACTCAAACCATCCCAACCCGAGCCAGTCCACCGCCAAAATGGTCACCGGCGACGATCTCTTTCCGCCGCCACCACTGCCAGCAGTTCAAGATGGCCGTCGCCGACCATCTTCTACCAACCTCCAGTCCAATCCGAGCCGTTCACCAGTTTCCCCATCTCCTCCGCTCTCCGCCAATGTCGGCGCTCGCCGTGAATCGCCGCCACCTCGACGAGATCGACTACAATGACCGTCGTGCCGTCATCTCTCCGCCGTGGCCAACACCGGCAGTCTATGCTGACGTGGCATGCCGCGTCAGCCGGCGTGGCCGCCTCCTAGACCTGGCCCACCTTCGGCGCTTCTGTCTCCTCTCCCTCAGTCACTGACAGACAGGCCCCACAACAGCGACCCCCTTCCCTCTCTCTCCTAACATGCCGGTCCACTGCCAGCGTCCACTCTCTCTCATCAAGCCGGCCCACCTATTGCTCTCTATCCTCTCCCTCGTTACTATTGCTGTCACATGTCAGCCACATTACTCCTCCTCTCTCTGACCAAGGGCCCCACTTGTCAGCCTCTGGTTTTCTTTCTTTTATTTTCTTTTATTCCTTTTCTTTCCTAAAAATAATTTTAATCCTTTTTAATTCCAAAGAAAATAGCTCAAACTTTGAAAATTCATAACTTTTAAACCGTAACTCCGTTTGAGCCCATTCAACTCTCAAAATTTTTCTAAAAATGAGATCTACACATTGGCACTATTAGTTGTATAAGATAGGTGCTGATTCTTGGTGTTTTTGCATGTTTTCATTTTGCAACGCGTTAGAGACCGTTCCCAAGGAGACACCGAAGGATGATTTTGTCAAAGATTCGCAGGACCTCGAGCAAGGGAAGCCACCCTTGACCATATTGGACCCATGATTTAAAATTTGTTTTAATTTCAAAAATTTGCATAATTAGGAACATGATTGTTATCGGCCACGATTCGTAATCGAATCCGTCGGGCCTAACCTATTTGCTGCTTTGACCCTGCCTTGAATAACTTGTTACCTTGTCCTTTGTAACCCTATCATCTTGATGTTCGTACTTGGGTACGGATGTCGATGACCCCTTTTCCTTAAACTAAAATATGACGATGGGAAAAACTAGGGTTTAAATAAAAATGATTTCAAACCTCGACACCCTTGGTCGAGCATTTGTGAAAGAAAATAGTTTTACAAAACTTGGTCATGAGTCGCCGCTGCCTGTGTGGCTCCGACTTCATGTGACATTTAAGGACCGTTTCCGTGAGGAATTGCATTGAGCATATAACAGTGTGACCACACGGGTGGAATGGGATAACCCTATGTCACACCCTGATATTAGCCACACTAAATTATACCTGAGAAAATACTCCCAAGAAAAATAAATTTAAAAGGCTAGAGGAATTGATTAAGGTGTAAATGCAAAATAATAAATTTTTATTGTGGCCAGGAATATTTTTCTTATGCTCCTGTGCCAAATACATTAATTGGATTTTTAGTAGAATTTTCAGACACAGGAACTATTTTTAATAAATCAAAAACGTTTACTGGAATTAAAATCGCCCTGGAAATCCTTTTCTCCTTTTCCTTTCTCTTTTTCCTCTCCTGGGCCGCCGGCGCGCCCCTGTGCCGGCCGTCTTTCCGCGCGCTTGCCGGCTGCTCTCTCCTGGCCTCTTTCTCCTCGCGCTGGGCGGCCATCCCGCGCGCGACCGCTATTCTGCTCGCTCTCTCTGTGCGCCGGCCCGCTTGTCAAGCCACTTCCGCCACACGCCCGCGCGCCCCGCTACAGGCCGGGCCGCTTTCAGCCCTGTCTTCTACCTCCGTCCAAATCGGGCGGAGGGGAAAATCCCCTCCGCTGTCCGACCTCGGCGCCCGTGCCCGCCTCTCCCGCTCATGGCCTCTGGTTCAAACGGGCGCGGACCAAGTCCGCCCCCAGTCCCCCACTTTCCCCGGTGTCCTCGTCTCCTCTCTCTCTCTCGAATCCCGCACACGACCCTGACGTCGCCGCCCTCAACCCAGAGCAGATTGAGCCGTTTGGCCGATCTCTCTCACCCGCATGCATCAAAGCCTCCCCGCCCTCTCCTCCGCCTTTTCCCCAACACGCAAGCTCCCCGTGCCTAAAACCGTCGCCCCGTCCCACCGCGCAGCTGCTCGTAACCCTTTCCCGGGAGAGCCGAGCCTCCGCCACTTTTCATCGACTCCAGCTGTTGCTCGTCGCCATTTTCGGACGCCGCAAGACACACTGCCACCATCACTCACCACGCCGCGTCACACTCGGCTACCACTTCGTGGAAGCCGAAATCACCGGGGACGCCCGCCTCATGCACGCTGAGTTCCGGGCCCTCCGTCTCCTCTCTGGCCAGCAATTTCCACCGCGCCGCATCTCCGTTCTCCGCCCTAACTCCTTCCCGTCTCATCTTCCAGGGCACTCGGCGCGCCACGCCCTCGCTCGTTCGCTGCCGTTGGAGCATCGTCGCCGAAGTTGTCACAAAGCCGCCGCCATTTCTTCGTCGTGCGTCGTCTCTTTATTAGGCCCGCCGTGACCGCTGGTGAGAATTCCTCTGCCTCCCCGTTCCATGTCGCCTCTCCATGTGCCGCCGCCCGCACGTGTGGGTCGCTGGCCCGTGACATAGGTCGCGTGCGCGCACAGCATCGCCGCTGCCTCAGGACGGCTGGCTGGGCCGCCGTCCCGCGCAGGGCGTCCGATCTGCCGCCGGGTGGCAGATTGGGGCGCCCGTCTCGCCCGCCGTGGTTGCCTGTGTTGGCGCCACGTGGTGCACTCTGCCTTTTCGGGCGGTGGACTTGGTCCCGTGCCGCGCCCAGCCTCTGTGCGCCGTTTGACTGTGGGCGCCCACTGGTCGCGCCCGCTTCCCCAGGTGACGCAATAAATCGATTACTGCCATTAATCGCTGTTATTATAATTGCATTGAATCACAATAAAACTTCAATAATCTAACTAATTCATTCGAACTCCCGATTAAAAACCCATCCAATTTTCATTAATCCAGAAAATGCAAGAATTCATTAAAAATCTCTTTCGCTCCATGTTTGTTGGCCCCATGTACTTTTTTAATTGTTTATGTATTGTTTGTTGTAGAATCCAACGTCGGTAATTCTCCCACGTATTTCAGATCGTAAGCAGAGTAACCTTGAGCCGCGGAGCAAGGCAAGTCAAACTGTTACCTTGATCACTATTGTCCCCATTTTTCGCTAATTGCTTTGTTTACTCAAAAACTGTATTATTTAAACATTTTCATATGGAAGGTATTACTATCCAATGTTAAGGACTAGCATAGTTTTGAAGGGACCTGGAATCCTTGTCACCGTGGGTAATACTGTGATAGATTACATTCTTAGGTAACTGCCCTAGCCATTCTTAGCAATATAGCTATGGGAATTAATTATTATTTTTCTTATGATTCGACTCATGTCGCAAAAATGGAATTTTTGGATAGGCTGATGTTAAATTTTAAAATGAACTAAATGATAGGCCTGTGGGGTATGGTTTGCTTGTCACATCCCATGGCAATAAGGACCGGTTCGCGGTGAAGCACTTGGGCAAACCCCCGTACTGCCACAAGCCAGCATGGGCAACGCTGGGCTTGAAAAGCGTTTCTTCCTCCTCTCTAGGCACCGACGGGCGTGATGAGTTGGGTCGGACCTGGGGTAGGGTTGATCGGCTTGCCGGATTCACCGGTGGCGCAAGGGAGCCTGGCCAATATGGCGTGCCCTGTCAGTAGGTCAGCCTCAGCGTGGTGTGGATGGTTTAGGGAGGGGTTGCATGAATGGTCCTGTCACACGTCATCTATGGGACATCGTGGGATTGTACTGGCACACGTGTTGACGCCGTAAATTCGCGCGGGTCCGTCGGGCGTCTGGGTGCAGACCGAAGGCCCTGGGAGATTTCTTCACTCCAGTGCAGGTCCTAAGTTTGAGGTTCGTAGGCGTGCCAGTCAATTTTGGACCCTGTAGTGAAAGGAGGAAAATGGTCGTCAAGTGAGCCAATCGGCTGGAAGCCGATCTAGACTCGTTCATATCAGCCGATGGCCGATGCATCACTGTAGCCCTTACACATCGCTTAGGTCCGATGACGGCAAGGACAATAATGTAATAATGAAACATATCATGCTAGCCGATCAGCGAGGGGATGTTCGAAAACGGCTATAACTAGATAAAAAAGCAAGTATAATGCATACATAAATCAATAGATCCTTGCTGATCCATGACCTCGTGTTACTGAATTGTTATGAAGGTGTGCCTCGCCCGGGCCTTGCTCCCGAGACTTCGTCCGTACCGGCCCATATCATGGTCTTACCCGGGCTCATGCCCGGGCGCTACCTGGCGGTCGTGCCCGGGAAATCTGCTTGTACTTGTTCTTGGATCGCAGAATAAACCCATGGCTAGCCCTTGCGATTAGGACAATATGCAGGCAAGAACATAATAATAATATGCGATAACGAAATGATAAAATAATTGGTAAACTAGCCGATTGCTTAACAAAACGAGTACATGGATAAACAATGAATAAATGTACGTCGGCTTTAACAGGTAACTTTATCGCTAAGCACTCCGATAAACAATCACGCCACACATCGGTTATTAAGAGTATAAGCTATACGTCAGTCTAGTAGATCGGACCAACCGTTGCAGGCACAGACCGAACATGAAAAATGCTCAATGAGCCGATAGATTAATGGCGATCCGTGATGAAATACTACCGGGCTATGCACTTGCGCCGATAAAACGCCTCGCACACAAGCATCGGCCCAGCAGATCGACTTATCATCAGCAGTTTCAGTAGGTCGGACCTACGGCGATGCAGCCGAAACTGATGATAAATCGTCCCAGTAGTCGATACAATTGTGCACCTGCATGTGCTATACCTAAATTCATCGGAGATCAAACTGAACTGATGCAGATAGTAAAGTAAATATAATCGGGTAAGGCTCCGACTACCATGAAACAACTCGAACATACGGACCTAAACCGAAAGGAAAGTCTAGCCGAGTGGTGTCCCGGTGTGACGAGACTTACCTCATCGCAGGAGTTCGTACTACCGATGCAGTCCACGGTCGAAGCAGGATCCCGTCAAAGGGTGGCGTGCGCCCGAATTTGTATTTGATCGTTGTGATGATTTACAAGGTGCCCCGGGTTATACGTATATTAACCCGAGTTACATGAGTCCTTATAGGACAGTATACTGATTCCTTCTATAACAGAAACGCTAACGAGAACCCGACGGACACGAGCAGGTTTCTAAAAAGAGATAAACCTTATTCCTAATAACTATAGTAATTAACTGCAACGCGCGGTCTCACGGCTTCCTTCTCAGAACGTCGGCTGCTTCCTTGGATCAGCTTTCGCATTACGATCTGCAGACGCCTCTTGACCGAATCTGAATCAGGTCTTAACCAATTTTGGCGTTAACACCTGCCCCCATTTCGGAATTCTTCTGTAGATTCCGAAATTCTTCACTTGGGCCTCTAGATTCT
>RYFJ01003503.1:0-43980 GCA_003991445.1 Oryza meyeriana var. granulata | reverse complement strand
TCAGAACTTAACTGGTGCAGCACAAATTAACAATGATAAAAGAACCTCGATGAGCCGATAGATCTAATGCAATCGTGATGTATAATGATAGACTTATCAGGCTATACATTCCGGATAAGACGCTTGCACGAGAAACGAATCCGCCTGACTGCAGGAAAAACTTTATCGCTCAGTTTAGTAGGTCGACACAACCGATGCAGCACTAAACTGACGATAAACTATCCCTAGTACACGCGTATGAAAACTTATGCTACGCGTGATGTGTATACCGATCAGGCCTAAGAGATCAAACTTAAAAACTGATGGCAGCCGGTAGACTAGAATAGATACACCATAGGTAAGTTCCGACTACCGTAGATCGACCTAGAATATCTGACCCTCTGCACCGAGGAAGTCCTAGCCGATAGGATAGTTCGGGGTAACGAGACTTACCTCCTCGCAGGAGTTCGGACTTAAAACGCATGACCAGCCCGGCTCGAGAAGCAACGAACCCCGTTGAAGAGTGGTGGTCTTGATGCCCCAAATTTGTAATTTGAATCGTCTGAGATGATTTACAGGTCCCCAGGACATACGTATATATACCCCGAGTTGAATATAGTCCTGAATCGAGACACGAAACAAGAATTTCCTAACTATTAAAAGGAAAACTAACAAGCCTTGATCGTACACACGCTGTTCAGTTTTTATCTAAAAAAGTATAAAAACTACGACCTAATTAGTAGAAAAGTGGGTTAATTGACTCCATGCGGTGGTCCTTCACGATTCCTTTCCAAGCTGACTCTTCTGAGTTAGCTTCTAATAGGCTGATATTGCTCCTCTTTCCTTAACCAACACATGGACTTGAACCGAACCAAATTTGTTGTTAACAGACTGGTAACCGTCAAGCACCTGGTTCCGCCCGGATGGTTCCCGTGTCCTCCTGTGGCACGCCTATCTAACGCCATCTTTTATGGTAGTGCAGGTCAGAGTATGTGTCAACAGGCGGTGGGCCTCAACAATGACAACAGGAGGTGTTGGTTGCTGATTGGAGGGCCTCAGTGTCCTGATTTGACAGCCCAATGCATGGACAACAGCGGAAGGGGCTCCTCGTGGCGTCGGCGCCTCGCAAGGGTGCCAAATAGCATATAGATGTTGGAGACTGGTGGCGTCCGTGGCGTCAGCGCGGCCTCTCTGAAGCGATTACCACGATGCGCCTCGACCTCGGCGCCCCGATCCTCTGGCTTTCGCCGACCGGATATAGCGCCCACTGGCCTAGATCTGGCCACCCCTCGGCGGCCCATGGCTAGGCAACAAAGGCACACACGGGGTGTGTGTGCAGCGGTGGGCGCTAGTATCGGTGATTTGGCAGCAGTTATGCACTTCTTTAGGAGCATCGCCTTATGGTCATCCTCTATTTGGTGGTCGTCGGCATCTCTTGTCAGGAATGCCCGACCTTTGAGACTAAGACTGTATAGAAAAGTCGGAGTTGCTTACGTTTCTTGTCTGGGAATGATGATTGTGATGATTTTCGATTGTGGTTTTATTGCCGTCTTAGGAAATTGTTTTAGATTCTGTCTTTTTTACAATTAAATCAGTATTGCCTTTGTCCCAAAATACAAAAATCTAATATTTGGGGATGTGACACATCCTAGTACCCCTACGAAATCCTGCAAGGATATATTGATATTAGTACTAGGTTTTTTATTTATAACGAAAGGAGTAGTTGTAAAGTTTTTAAAGCGCAGATTCTCTTATAAATTGGGCGACTCTCTTCTTGTTAACTTGCAGGAAATCCGAATCTTTTCAGAAGATTATTCGGCAAAAAAAAAGGAGAGCTGGATTCTAAAGAAACCGAATAGACACATGAGGGGGCCAACCCACTTTCTACGTGGGACTGCACGAGAGGCACGAGGCACGATCCGACAGTGCCATGCAGACAGCGATGCTGGCCCAGGCCGGGGGCGTACTCCACCAGCTCCGGTTCTTGGCTTGTTTTAGTACTCCACTAGAAGGTCATGAACGGGCCATGCCCTTTCCACCCAATAGGGAAGCACGCGGCTAAAAACTGCTTCATGCTCAAGAAGTTTGCTTCCGAGCAGACATCAACGTCTGGCGACAACAAAGACAAAGACAAGCCAAACTCAGGTGTAGTCGGCGACTATCAAGATACCCAGGATGAGCTCAATCACATATTCGAAGAGCCATCTGCGTACGAGTCCAAGCGAAAGTAGAAGCTAACGACCCGATAGGTCAACTCGGTCTCGTCAGACGCCCCTCAATACCTGCGTTGGTCAGAGACGGCAATCACTTTTGACAGCACGGATCACTCTGACCGAGTAACTCATCCAGGACGTTATCCACTCGTCCTAGATCCGGTCATCAGAAACGTCAAATTGAAGAAGGTTCTTATCGATGGAGGAAGCGCTCTCAACATCTTGTTTGCCAAGATGCTCGACGACATGAAGATCCCTCGATCCAAGCTGCAACTTGTCGATGTTTTACACCGGCAATAAATATATGGGGCTACTCGGCGGATGGAAACTCGGTGGATTGCAAAGGAACACAGGGAGATTTTATACTGGTTTAGGCCCTCGATGTGAGGTAATACCCTACGTCCAGTTTGGGGTGTATTCCTTTGAGGAATTATGGTGGTGATTCTGGTGAACCAACTCGACCTGCCCTCAGGGAGCGCCCTGCCTCCCCTTATATACTAGGGGATAGGGTTACAAGGTAGGAGTCCCAACCGGATTACGGCCAAGGGATCTCCTCTTAGAGATATGACGCACCCAACTAGGACTGTGTTTTCCTCATCGTACAAGGCAAAGTCTGCTAGGGATTACTATATCTCTAATTACAAGGCTAGGCCCATCCTCTATCCAAGTGGCCCATATGCTTGTCATGAGGTACCCGGGGCCCATGGCTCCCACAGTAGCCCCTGAGACCTTCATAGTTGAGTCACAGCTGTTGCCGAGTGCTCATCCTCCATGGTGAAGTCTTCCCGAGTGCATTGCTCCCGAGTACTCTTTGTCCGAGTGCTTCTTCTCCCGAGTCCTGCTTTATGTCAGCTGGCAGCGAGGCTATGAAGGGCTCCATGTAGAAGTATGAATAGTGTGCGCTGAATAGGCGCACCTATTAGGTGTAGCCCCCGACTTTGTGCTTAATTGTGAAGACAATTAAACATAAAGTCAAAGATCTTTAACCTGGAAGTCTTTCCCGAGTAGATTACTACTGGTATATGAGACTCTTCGGTATCATGTTAACCGGAATATGATTTATAGTCTTGCCGAGTATGTTGCAGGATCTGCTTGCCCTCCTCAGGTGTGACGCAGCCAGCCGAGTGATATACGACCCCGACTAGTGCCGGAAGTCGGTTGTCAGCTCACATGGAGCGTAGCCGGGGAAGGTGACGTCCCGACTGGCGCAAGTACTCGGTAAGTAGCCCTCATGGAGCATCCCGAGTGTATTTTGGCAGACTTGTCCAGCCCCCGAGCGTAGGAGATAGGCTCGTAGCCCTGAGTTCCTGTCACGCGTATCTGGAGCTGGGCCTGCAACATAAAGATATCGGATGAGTAGCATCTGATGATGAAAACAATCATCCGAATAAAATGTATTTTACAGTATATCTAAATACATGTTCTTCCTCTTATTGATATTAATTTCCCCGAGTAGTTGACCCCTTACGTTTAAGCACTCTGCCCGACTAGTCATAGCCCCCTAGCGTCGGGAGTTGGCTCATGGCTTTTTCCCAGACATGCGTTTTGGGTGACTTGATTTCGTCTTACATGGAGCAAAGTTTCACGGATCGGAATTTATGCTACTCAAGTACTTTTGCAATCATTTAAGAGCAAAAACAGAAAAAAAGTGCAGCGTAACTTGTACACCTATTAGGTGTAAGTGGCTGCGGCATTGGCGAGGCCAAGTGAAGAAATCAGAAAGCGACTTAGCTGTTCGGTATTTGGGAGTGGGGATGCCATCCTTGAAATTGAGCTTGTGAGCCCCCGAGCATGTCACTTGTTGTTCTGATAATCTTCAGATATTGAAGGTCGAAGACGAATGTGACCGACTGCCACAATGAAGCCGTCTGACTTGCGTTTGCGATTCTCGGCTTTAGTCGGGACCGCGTCGTTGGTGCCCTCCCGCTTCTTCTATCAGGATGCCTTTTTATCTTCAAGGGCCTCAGCAATAGCGTGGGCTGAGTCGGCGTATTTGTTCGCCATGTCGAATAGAGCCTTGACAGAGTTGGGAGGCTTCCGAGTGAATTTGTCGATGAACGAGGTGTCTTTGACTCCTTTTCGAAAGGCGGTGATGACGACCTCGTCCTTGATGTTCAGGATTGAATTTTTCTTCTCAGAGAACCTCCTGATGAAGTCACGAAGAGACTCGTTCTTCCTTTGATACAACAGATATAAGTCGTACACGGAAGATGGCCTCTCGTATGTTCCCTGGAAGTTGGCGATGAAGCATTCCCAGAGTTCTCCCCAGGAGCCGATTGATTGCTTGGGAAGTCCTGTTAGCCATGTCCTCGCTGAGTCGGCTAAAGCGACTGGAAGGTAGTTAGCCATGACTTTGTGATTTCCTCCAGCTGCTCGGATTGCTGTAGTATAGACCGTGAGCCAAGACTCGGGATTGGTCTTGCCGTCGTATTTTTCGACTCCTGTAGGCTTGAAACCCGCTGGCCAGTCGGCCTGTTATAGCTCCTGGGTGAAGGCCGGTACTCCTTTGTAGCGCCTCCCTCCCGGTACCCCCGTACGGTGACACCGGAGAGGAAGTGCCCCGCAGGAGATTGGCGTGAACCAACTCCCACGGAACCGCGATGCCGGTACCAGTCCCAGGAAACCTTGCTGGTACCCGTGGTCAACGGAGATGTACCACAGCAATTAACAAAATATATATTATACCTTTATAAGTTGCGACTTTGGGCAAGCCCTGAGCAGCAACCGACAAACAGAATAGCAGCAGTGGAACGACGGCGCAGCGAGAACCCAATCCACAAGCAACGGCTTGGGACTAGGAAAGAAACCCTAATCTTCGCTTCAACTTCACTCTTCCTGAAGAAGGGGACAAAAGGAATGGATTGAGTACTTACGTACTCAGCAAGTCACGGAATACGTGATATATGCAGGCTATCAAAGATAGGCTAGGATTTATTTCGCAAACATTTTCATTTGAAAACATTTTCGAAAACCTAAGTGTGGGTTGTTTCAGTGTGACTGAAAGGAGGCTCTCGCCTCGATCCTGTCCACGAATTGCTTTTCAACAACTCAAGCGGACGACACAAATTTTAATTGATCTCAAGTATTCTTATACCGCCTGTCGGACCACGACAGCGGTTCAGTGGATCTGCCCTCAAGCAGCCTTCCACTGAATCAACATCTATTACTTTATTTTCAATTTCGTCCACACAGGACGTAATCTCATTTTTCACTTCAGTCCTATGCTGGACATCACCTCATATCTCATCTCAGAGGCTCCTCGAGCCATTCATAACTCATCTCAGTGGCTCCTCGAGCCATTCACAATCTCATCTCAACTCATAAACCATCTGCTTCCACTCGGGAAGCCTAACTATGATGCCATTCGGCATCCCGGGTCACACAGCCCCGTTTCAGACCACTCAGGTCATCCATCAGCCACTAAGGCTGACTCTGGTAACGAATCCCAAACCACAACTCACTTTTTGTAAAACCTTGGCAAACAAACCTATGCTAGAGGAATCACCTCACATTGCCCGTAACCGTGGGCGTGGCTGTTCGAACAGTTCATGAACCTTTGCAAAGGGTGCACGCTTTACCCACACGACGCGAGCTTACTTCCCACACTCGTCAGTAGGGAAGGTTCGCGACAGGGCCTTTCCAAGGTGTCTCCAGGATTGCCTGAAGCCAACTGGACGGGTCCCAGACCAAGTACCGAGCGAGTCCCAGACTCCTCGTACTCAGGATCCCGCGGGTGCATCTCATATTGCTACCCTGGCGACTCCACGTCCAAAGGCAACCAAGCCAACCCTAGGTCTACTAATTACTTGGCCAGGGGTGTCCCATATCACCCGTGTGGTCGCACTGTGAGATGCTCGGATGAAATTCCCCAAGGAATCGGTCCTTATATGCGAATACGAAGTGCCACCACACAGGCGATCACTTTGCACCGCGGAATTTTCACAAATAGATTTTATTTCACAAACTCGCCGACATCGCATGTCGGGTTTTTAAACCACTTTGAAAACTTTATTTTCCCAAATCGACAAACAATTGTGCTGGAGGTGGAACCATCGGCATCCATGCTCGGAGAGCACGGTCACCGAGATACCATGAGGTGGAGCGACAAGGAATAGGATACCAAGGTCCTGCATGGTTCATGCAACTACCGGGCAGGTCCGTCGGTTCGACACGCAAACCGAGGCCGATCAATTTATTGTGCACAATAGAAATGCAATTAAACAAAACTTTTTAAATTTAGGAGCAATATGGTCAAGGAGTGACTTGCCTCAGACTTCGTCTTCAAATCTTCGCGAAAATCCGACGTCTGACGAATTTCCGACGCGTTGACTATATGCGAAACGAGAGAAAAACACGCAAAACCCTAAAATAATATACTATTATTAATAACTAATAGTGCCATGAGATAGATCTCATTTTTAGAAAAATTTAGAGACTTGAACGGGCTCAATCGGATTTACAGTTTGGAAAGATATGAATTTTGGAAGTTTTGGGGATTTTCTGGAAAAGAAGTGAATTGAAGAATTATTTTGGGAATTGGACTGACATGTGGGGCCCTTGAACAGTGGCAGAGGGTGAGAGATGAAGGGCTGGCCCACTGTCATTGGCACCGAGGAGACAATGGCCCACATGTCACACACAGAGGGGAGATGGCATTTGGGACCCATGTGGCAGAGAGGAAAAAGGAGGGGCCACATGTCAGAGATTACTGTGCACTTAAAGGGACGGGGCCCACTTGGGAGTGATAGGGGAATTAGTGGCTGGGACCCTCATGTCGGCGACAGAGCGAGAGAGAGGGATGGTGGTGCCGGACAAGGAACAGGAGGCGGCTGGGCATCGACGGCGCACGGCGGCCGAGGGGGATATGGCGGCCGAGAGCTCGCTGGCGGAAGGGGAATATGGGAATGGGATGAGGGGAGCACGGCGAGGATGATGGTCGGCTCGGATTTCTCAGATGGCGGCCGACGGCGGCCGGTGATGAGCAACAGGAACGGCGGAGAGAGAGAAAGATAGGGGCGGTGGCGGCGGAACGCCGGCGAGTGCCCGGGCAGGGTGTTTTGGGCTCAGTTTAGAGGCGGTGAGACGAGAGGACAGAGAAGAGGGAAGTCGGCTTCTACCTGGCACAGCGGCGAGATCCCGAGCGGTGTGGTGGGGAGGCGGCGGCCGAAATTGGGCGTTTCCGCCTCAGTGGTTCTCGGGCACCGGTGAGGGGCTTGGGGAGGTCGTGGAACTCCGGGGGATCCAATGGTGGTGACGGCTTGGACGATTGGACTCGGGAGTGGTGGTATTTGGGCAGGTCCGAGCGGCGCTAATGGTGGCGGAGAGGGAAGCTCGGGTTTTTTCGGTGTAATGGAGCGGCGGGGCTGGGATTTTATAGGCGCGGTGTGGCGCTAGGTGACGATGGACAGAGGCGTGGAGGCGAGATTTTTCTTCTCGGGATAAGGTTGGAGCAGTGGCGCGGGGCTCGGGACGGCGGGGCTGCTACGCTGGCCGAGGTGAGAGTGGCGCGGCAGTGTCATGAGGCCGGTGGGGCTTGACTGCGGTGGGGAAAAAGAAAGAGGAGGGCCGCGGTGAGGTGACGGGACGGGACGCGGCGCCGCTGAGCTCTGTAGCTGGTGTCACCGAGATTTCCTCGGGCGGCCGCGAGAGAGAGACAGAAGAGAGGAGACCGAGAGGAGGACGATGATGAAAGGAAGATGACTGCGGGGCTCGAGGTGGTTCGGCGCGAGTCAGAGGGAGAGAGCAGAGAGAGAGATTGGGAGAAATTGAGAAGAATCGAGAGAGGGAGAGAGAAAAGAGAGAGAGCGGAGGTAGGGGACGGGTCCGACGTGCGGGGTCCACATGTCGGCGTTTGGGGGCTCGGCTGGAGGCACGGACTGGAGGGCACAGGTTGGAGGGCACGGGCTGGAGGGGGCACGGACTGGGGGAGGACCGGGCTGTCGCGTGCGCGGGCAGCCTCGTGCTCGGCTGTGGTCGACGGGGCCCGGGCCGAGGCGCCTGCGCGGCGTGCACGCGGGGTGAGAGGCCGGGGCGTGTGCGGGCGGTGCTTGCCACGCATCTCACCGTGGGCCCAGGGAGCTAAGCTGGCGGGCGCGGGTGTGTGCGGGTGTCGGCGCTCGCGGCAGGGCGCGGGTGCAGCCAAGCGGCTCTGGTCTGCGCAAGCACGGGGAGGGCAGAGGGCGAAAGGAGCTAGGCCGGGGATAGTAAGGAGACGGCCCGGATTGAATAGGAGCGATTGGGAATTTTTCCAGGGATTACAAAAGGATAAATTGGGAGGATTTGGAAAGGGATTTTAAATCCAAAATTTTATATTTTGGATCACAAAATTCTGGAGATTTTGTATGAGATATTTTTCTGGCTAGGAATTGAATACATGTGTATATATTGATATTTTTGGGAGGTTTTGATTTTGGAGTTTTATTTGGAAAAAGGTAAAAAGAGAGGGACTACGGAGGGGATTTTTGCAGAAGGACTCTGATGTAGATTTATATACATACATATATATAAATATATATATATATATATGAAGGGAAGGTCTTGAGAGAGAGAATATGAATTTAAATTCGGATTTAGGATTTGGACTTCTGGGACTTTTGGGGAAACTTCTGAGAGAGGAATTATAGGAAGAAAGATCTCGAGGGGTGATTAGGATTTGAATTCAATTGTTTGGATTTGAGTCGAATTTTAGGAAGAGAGTTCTCGATGGAGTTCAAGGTTTCCGAGAGAAACAAAATAAGGAGATTTAAACAGAGGGTTTCGAATTGCAAAACTCGAACCTGAGTATAGAGAAATTTTGAGGGGTATGAAATAAGGGTATTTTGATCAAGGTCTTCGATGGGAACTTGATTTGGAATTTCCCGAGAAAAGAGAGAGGCGGTCGAATTGCAAAATTCGAGTCTCGGATTTTAGGAGGGAGTTCGGGGCTGAGGATTTAGAGTTTCAAGGGGTTCAGACTGAGATCTATGGCACATAATCCTTAAGCACACACAAAGATCCAAGGATTTTTGAAATTAGGGTTTTTACGAAAATAGTTTTTAACGGCCCGGAAATCGAGGCGTTACATCCTTCATCATCATGAGGACTCCGACCCCGACTACGGCAGCGAAACCGCTTGTGGTGGAAGCCGAAGCGCTCGTTCTCGTCTTCCAGTCGGCGTTGTTTGTCTTCCTCGTGTTCGTGGCGCCGAGCCTTGATGTCCTGCCGAAGATCACATTGTAGTCGGCCTTGGAGATCCTGGTTGTCCCGATGGTCGCTTTGACGTTGCCGGTTGTTGTTAGGGTTGCCGAGTGACGTTTGGCGTGACTCCGTGTGCAGCCAACTAGAGCCGACCGCTCGACGTCGCATTGAGGTGGATGAGACTGCCGCTAGGGAAGTTGACCGACTGGTCAGTATGAGGGTGTCGCCCGACTGTTGGTGCTGCTGACATGCAGTAGTGGTAAGCATGGCTTTTATCCTTGCGATCGTCGGGGTGGCCTGGTGATCAGGCCCAAGCTGGACCGTGTCCAGTAGGGTTGCGGCGGCCACGATGTTCTGTTATGGCGTGACGAAGACGTCGTGGTCGCCGACTTTTGTTTGGAGGGCTTGTTGCTGAGCGGTTCGCCCAGCCCTGCGTAGGCCGTCGTTGCGGGTGTGCAGGCGTCTTGCTTCTTCCTCCTGTTGTTCTCGCAATCGGCAGGCCTTCTCCTCTTGTTGCTCATGTAGTCGGCGTGATTCCTGAGTAGGAGAATAGCCATTGGATGCCATGAAGATTTCTCGTGGCGGGGAGAAGCCTGCTGAACTGCTGTCCGACTTAGAGTCGGAATCCGACTGAGAGTCGTAGTCCGAATAGTTGATAGGGCTGATGATAACTCCAACCTCCCTAGATCCGATCTCGAGCGGCTCTAGGCCGTATCCGAGTCGAACTCTAGGGGATCGGGCTTGCCGCGTCGGACGTTGTTCGCAAATACCCGCGGCGTTGTCGAGTCCGAACGGGAGATTGACGATCTCTTCCCTTCTTAGCTCGATCCTGGCTGGCTCAAGGCTGAGTCCGAGTCGAACATCGGAGGAAAGAGTTGTCCCGGGACCCGAACAAGATGAAGATTGCTGCAGCAAGTTGACGAAGGTTGCCGCAGCGTCGTGTGGGCCGACTGGCGCGGAGCCGGCTGGTTTCCTGGCAGATCGGATCGAGTCCGACTCGGCCAAGGTGTAATTGCCGATCTGGTCGGCGACTAAGTCGAGGCTTCCAAATGAGATTGTATCTCCAGGGAAAGTTTGCCGCCGTCGACTCCAGTTGCTGGATCCATCGAGCTTGTGGATGTAGATCGCGCCGAAGCCCCTACCTGGCACGCCAACTGTCGATGTTTTACACTGGCAATAAATATATGGGGCTACTCGACGAATAGAAACTCGGTGGATTGCAAAGGAACACAGGGAGATTTTATACTGGTTCAGGCCCTCAATGTGAGGTAATACCCTACGTCCAGTTTGGGGTGTATTCCTTTGAGGAATTATGGTGGTGATTCTGGTGAACCAACTCGACCTACCCTCAGGGGGCGCCCTGCCTCCCCTTATATACTGGGGGATAGGGTTACAAGGTAGGAGTCCCAACTGGATTACGGCCAAGGGATCTCCTCTTAGAGATATGACGCACCCAACTAGGACTGTGTTTTCCTTATCGTACAAGGCAAAGTCTGCTAGGGATTACTATATCTCTAATTACAAGGCTAGGCCCATCCTCTATCCGAGTGGCCCATATGCTTGTCATGAGGTACCCAGGGCCCATGGCTCCCATACAACTGAGTACAACTCCCTTCCACGGGGAATCCCTGGCCTCTCTTCCACTCCACTCAGACAGATCACTCTGCCAGTTACTTTTGGCATGCGGGAAAATTTTTGCACCGAGAACATCTGCTTCGAGGTCGCCGACTTCAAGACCACATATCATGCTATATTCGGACAGCCTGCACTAGGCAAATTTATGGTAGTACCCCATTATACATACATAATGCTCAAGATGCCGGGACCAATAGGAGTACTTTCCTTGCGCAGTGACGTCAAGCAAGCCTTCACCTGCGACAAGGAGAATTGCGAGCTAGCTAGATCTCACGAGGCGGCAGTTGAATGAATCAACATCCGACTAGCTACAACAACTACAAACGAGGACAATCAAGTTTCGATGAAGAAAGCAGCCAGCTCGGGAATTTCAGCGGATTCAGAGACGAAGAAAATCCCCCTAGACCCTTCCGACCCTACCAAGACTGTGATTGTTGGGACCGAACTCGACCCTAAATAGAAAGACGTGCTCGTCACCTTTCTCCAAGCAAACATGGATATATTTGCTTGGAAGCCTTCCGACATGCCTGGTGTACCAAGGGAGGTGATCGAGTATTCCCTGAATGTCAAGCCGGACACCAAGCCAGTCAAGCAACGACTACGACGCTTCGCACAAGACAGCAAAAATGCTATTCGAGAGGAGATAACCAAACTCCTCGCAGCCAGGTTCATCAAAGAGATCTACCACCCAGATTGGCTGGCAAACCCAGTTTTGGTCCAAAAGAAGAATGGTAAATGGCGCACGTGCGTCGACTACACTGACATAAATAAGGCGTGCCCTAAGAATCCATTTGGTCTACCCAAAATAGATCAGGTAGTCGATTCAACTGCGGGATGCGAATTACTCAGTTTTCTCCACAGTTACTCGGGATACCATCAAATCAGCCTAAAGGAGGAAGACCACCTGAAGACTTCTTTTATCACGCCATTCGGGGCATATTGCTATGTCACTATGCTGTTTAGGTCAAAAAACACTGGTGCAACGTATCAACGTGCTATCCAGCAGTGTCTTCACACTCAACTCGGGCGCAACGTGGAGCATATGTCGATGACGTGGTTGAAAGTGCATCAGACCCTAAGTGGGTTTTGGTGGATTAATGACAAAGCGGTTAAGAGACTAATGAATTTATCGAGAATTGTGCAGAGAATTAGTCCAAGTTGCTTGGTGTGTGCATGGAGACCCCCACAAAGACATGATGCAAAACGCGAAGTGACTTGGAGTTTATTTTAAATTCTTTTGAATTTTCTTTTGGGTCGTAGGAAAACCGTACTATCAAGAGGGGTTGCAAGCAGTGTTCCAAGACCACTCAAGTGCTTAAGATCCAAATAGCTGAGAGTCCATCTTTTTGGCACAACACACACACTTGGGATGGGCTAATTTCAGTGTCAGGGTCGGAGATTCCGACCCCTAGAGTGGGAGGCTCCGACCAACCAACTCGGCCAGAGACTAAGTGTTGGCCGAAGGTTCCTACCCCTGGGGTCGGAACCTCCTGGCCAAAATCTATGAGTAACGGCTAAGTGACGTATGCCAATGCCTATAAAGCCCAAACTTGGTTTCTAGCCGTTGGTTGGCCATTCCACTTCATTTCCACTGACTCCTAGCCTCTCCTAAGGTTCTTTGAGCTCTCCCAACTAGTTCTAGTGCATCCTTGTGATTTTTCTGAAGATCTAGTGGAAAATCGAGTGAATTTTGTTGAGAGAAGGCTAGGAGCATCTTGTGCACTTGAGGAGGACACGGATTGGCTGCTTGGAGCTTAATTCTCTTGGAGGAAAACCTCCTAGATGGTTAGGAGTCTCCCGCGAGCTTCCTTGAATTGTGGATTGTCCCGGGAAAGTTTGTGAAGGTTAACCTCGCCTCCGCAAGGAAAGGAGGTAAATTCTAGTGGATACCAAGTTGATCTTCGTTGTCGCTTGGTGAGGCAAGGGGTCGATTGAGACCTGACTCTTTGGAGCTCCTCAACGGAGACGTAGGATCTTTGTGATCCAAACTTCGGGAAAAATCTTTGTGTCTCCGTTGTGCTTTCTCATTATTGATTTGTTTTGTATCTTTACTTGCCTGTTTTTATCTGCTACCCTATTACTTGCTCCACTCTTGACCTCTGTAAATTTATGCATTATTGAGGTGTCTTGGTAGAGTTAGAACACTAGGGTCGGAACCTCCGGCGTTCTTGGCCGAAACCTCTGACCAGCCTTCTCGGCCAGCCCGAGAGAGCTGTGGGTGCCATGGGCCCCGGGTACCTCATGACAAGCATATGGGCCACTCGGATAGAGGATGGGCCTAGCCTTGTAATTAGAGATATAGCTAGATTCGGCAGACTTCGCCTTGTATAGAAAGGAATATACAGTCCTAGTCGGGTGCGTTATATCTCTAAGGGGAGATCTCCTAGTCGTAATCCGATGGGGACTCCTACCTTGTAACCCTGTCCCCCAGTATATAAGGGGAGGCAGGGCGCCCCATGAGGGCAAAAGAGCACTCATAAGCTCAAAGGTGCACACAAGTTCATCAGAACCACCACCATAATTCCTCAAAGGAATACACCCCAAACTGGACATAGGGTATTACCTCACATTGAGGGCCTGAACCAGTATAAAATCTCCTTGTGTTCCTTTGCAATCCACCGAGTTTACATCTGCCGACTAGCCCCATATATTTATTGCCGGTGTAAAACATCGACAGTTGGCGCGCCAGGTAGGGGCTTCGGCGCGATCTACATCTACAAGCTCGATGGATCCAGCAACCGGAGTCGACAGCAGCAAACCCTCCCCCGGAGATACAATTGCATTCAGAAGCCTCGACTTCGCCGCCGACCAGATCAGCAATCTCACCTTGGCCGACTCGGACTCGATCCGATCTGCCAGGGAACCGGCCGACTCCGCGCCAGTCGGCCCACACGACGCTGCAGCAACCCTCGTCGACTTGCTGCGGCAATTTTCATCTTGTTCGGGTCCCGGGACAACTCTTTCCTCCGGTGTTCGACTCGGACTCGGCCTTGAGCCAGCCAAGATCGAGCTAAGAAGGGAAGAGATCGGCAATCTCCCGAACAGACTCGGCGACGCCACGGATATCTTCAAACAACATCCGATGTGGCAAACACGATCCTCTGGTGTTTGACTCGGATACGGCCCAGAGCCGCTCGAGATCGGATCTAGGGAGGTCGGCGTTATAATCACCCCCATCAACTATTCCGACTACGACTCACAGTCGGACCACGACTCTCAGTCGGATTCCGACTCTAAGTCGGACAGCAGTACAACAGGCTTCTCCCCGCCACGAGAAATCTTCATGGCATCCAAAGGCTATTCTCCTACTCAGGAATCACGCCGACTATATGAGCAACAAGAGGAGGAGGCCTGCCGACTGCGAGAACAACAGGAGGAGGAAGCAAGATGCCTGCACGCCCGCAACGACGGCCTACGCAGGGCTGGGCGAACCGCTCAGCAACAAACCCTCCAAACAAAAGTCGGCGACCACGACGTCTTCGTCACACCACAACAGAACGTCGTGGCCGCCGCAACCCTACTGGACACGGTCCAACTTGGGCCGGATCACCAGGCCACCCCGACAATCGCAAGGATAAAAGCCATGCTTACCGCTGCTGCATGTCAGCAGCACCAACAGTCGGGTGATACCCTCATACCGACCAACCGGTCGACATCCCCAGCGGCAGTCTCATCTACCTCAAAGCGTCGTCGAGTGGCTAGCTCTAGTCGGCAGCACGCGGAGTCGCGCCAGACGTCACTCGGCAACCACAACAACCGGCAACGTCAAAGCAACCGTCGGGACAACCAGGACCTTCGAGACCGACTACGGCGCGACCTTCAGCAAGACATCAATGCTTGGCGCCGCGAACGAGAAGAAGACGAGCAACGCCAGCTGGAAGACAAGAACGAGCGCTTCGGCTTCCACCACAAGCGGTTTCGCCGCCGTAGTCGGGGTCGGAGTCCTCATGAAGATGAAGGAGTACCGGCCTTCACCCAGGAGCTACAACAGGTCGACTGGCCATCGGGTTTCAAGCCTACAGGAGTCGAAAAATACGACGGCAAGACCAATCCCGAGTCTTGGCTCACGGTCTATACTACGGCAATCCGAGCAGCTGGAGGAAATCATAAAGTCATGGCTAACTACCTCCCAGTCGCTTTACCCGACTCAGCGAGGACATGGCTAACAGGACTTCCCAAGCAATCAATCGACTCCTGGGGAGAACTCCGGGAATGCTTCATCGCCAACTTCCAGGGAACATACGAGAGGCCATCTTCCGAGTACGACTTATATCAGTTGCATCAAAGGAAGAACGAGTCTCTTCGTGACTTCATCAAGAGGTTCTCTGAGAAGAAAAATTCAATCCCGAACATCAAGGATGAGGTTGTCATCACTGCCTTTCGAAAAGGAGTCAAAGACACCTCGTTCATCGACAAATTCACTCGGAAGCCTCCCAACTCCGTCAAGGCTCTATTCGACATGGCGAACAAATACGCCGACTCATCCCACGCTGTTGCTGAGGCCCTCGATGACAACAAGTCACCCTGACAGAAGAAACGGGACGACACCGACGACGGGGTCCCGACTAAAGCTGGGAATCGCAAACGCAAGTCAGACGGCTCCATTGTGGCAGTCGGTCACAACCGTCTCCAACCTTCAACAACTGAGGATTATCAGAACAACAAGTGACATGCTCGGGGGCTCACAAGCCCAAACACAAGGATGGCATCCCCACTCCCAAATACCGAACAGCTAAGTCGCTTTCTGATAAACATCTCCTCACTCGGCCTTGCTAGTGCCGCAGCCGCTTACACCTAATAGGTGTACAAGCTGCACATTTACTTTTTTCTGTTTTTGCTCTTAAACGATTACAAAAGTATTCGAGTAGCATAAATCTCGATCCGTGAAACTCTACCCCATGTAAGACGAACTCAAGTCACCCAAAACGCGTGTCTGGGAAAGAGCCATGAGCCAACTCCCGACGCTAGGGGGCTATGACTAGTCGGGCAGAGTGCTTAAACGTAAGGGGTCAACTACTCGAGGAAATTAATATCAAAAAGAGGAAGAACACGTATTTACATATATTGTAAAATACATTTTGTTCAGGTGATTATTTCCATCATCAGATGCTACTCATCCGATATTTTTATTTTGCAGGTCCAGCTCCGGATACGCGTGACAGGAACTCAGGGCTGCGAGCCTATATCCTACGCTCGGGGGCTGGACAAGTCTGCCAAAATACACTCGGGATGCTCCATGAGGGCTATTTACCGAGTACTTGTGCTAGTCGGGACGTCATCTTCCCCGGCTACGCTCCGTGTGAGCTAACAACCGACTTCCGGCACTAGCCGGGGTCGTATATCACTCGGCTGGGTGAGGTACGCCCCATGAGGGTCGCCAGCCGAATCCTATGCTAATGCTAGGTTCGGGTACCTTATTTAGTCACAACTCTGTCAGGTTAGGTATGCCCCATGAGGGTCGCCAGCCGAATCGTATGCTAATGCAAGGTTCGGGTACCTAGCTTGGCTATAACTCTGTTGGGTAGGGTATGCCCCATGAGGGTCGCTAGCCGAATCCTATGCTAATGCAAGGTTCGGGTACCCTGCTCGGCTCTCCTGAAGTCAGAGAAGACCTATGTTGTCAAAGCGCATCCGGAGTTCCCATGCACCGCGTCACACCTGGGGAGAGCGAGCAGATTCTGCAATATACCTACTCAGGCGACTGTGGCAACCAGGATGCATCCGGAGCATAAGTCAGAAAGGCTTGCAGACAAGGATTCCTCTGGCTGATTGCGGTTACCAACGCCGCCATACTCATCCTGACATGCGATGGATGCTACTTCTATAGAGCTATGCTGGGTAGGTTGGTTCAGGCCGGCTTACTTGGTAACAGCCACCAAGACATGAGTTCCTATAGTAGCATGCTCCATGTGGGCCGCCCGCAGGCTGAGTTGAAATTATAGCGCTGGTGCTACCCACAGGAACCGATGAGGTAAACAGATATGCTTCATGAGAGCCTTATTGCTAAACATATATGTTTGGGTATCTGTCTTATCCACCAGGTCTCGAGGATACATCCTTACAAGGATCACAAGCTGGTCTTCATTAAAATTGGAGATGCAGGTATCTCTCTCGAGTACACCTAACCACGTAATGGATTTATTTTTCATACAGTGGTACTCGGCCTACATGCGTGGCCACCAGTTGCCATGAGCAACATTATTCCAGCCGACATGACGCTGAAGAGTCTAACTTTCGAGTAGTGCACTACTCGGGAGAGACTATAAATTTCTCATTCCTACCGACATGATGCGGAAGAGTCTAACTTCTGGGTGGGACGCCACTCGGGAAAGACTATAAACTCCTATTCCGGCTGACATGATGCCGATGAGTCTGATTTTCGAGTAGTATACTTCTCGGGAAAGACTATAAACACCCCCTTTCCAGCTGACATGACGCTGAAGAGTCCCATATACGAGTAGCATCCTACTTGGCAAGACTATAAACACACATTCCGACTGACATGAAGTCGAAGAGTCCTACATACGAGTAGTTCCTTGCTTGGCAAGACTATAAATTATATTCCGGTTGACATGATACCGAAGAGTCTCATATACCAGTAGTATACTACTCGGGAAAGACTACAAGGTTAAAGATCTTTGACTTTATGTTTAATTGTCTTCGCAATTAAGCACAAAGTCGGGGGCTACACCTAATAGGTGTGCCTATTCGGCGCACACTATTCCTACATCTACATGGAGCCCTTCATAGCCTCGCTGCCAGCTGACATGAAGCAGGACTTGGGAGAAGAAGCACTCGGACAAAGAGTACTCAGGAGCAATGCACTCGGGAATACTTCACCATGGAGGATGAGCATCGCATCAGCTGTGATCAACTATGAAGGTCTCGGGGGCTACTGTGGGTGCCATGGGCCCCGGGTACCTCATGACAAGCATATGGGCCACTCGGATAGAGGATGGGCCTAGCCTTGTAATTAGAGATATAGCTAGATTCGGCAGACTTCGCCTTGTATAGAAAGGAATATACAGTCCTAGTCGGGTGCGTTATATCTCTAAGGGGAGATCTCCTAGTCGTAATCCGATGGGGACTCCTACCTTGTAACCCTGTCCCCCAGTATATAAGGGGAGGCAGGGCGCCCCATGAGGGCAAAAGAGCACTCATAAGCTCAAAGGTGCACACAAGTTCATCAGAACCACCACCATAATTCCTCAAAGGAATACACCCCAAACTGGACGTAGGGTATTACCTCACATTGAGGGCCTGAACCAGTATAAAATCTCCTTGTGTTCCTTTGCAATCCACCGAGTTTACATCTGCCGACTAGCCCCATATATTTATTTCCGGTGTAAAACATCGACAAGAGCCGGTCGGAGCCTCCTACCATTTTGGTCGGAGGTTCCTACTAGTATTTTACCGCTGCTTTTGGAGAAATTTTCAGGAACGCCTATTCACCCCCCCCCCCTCTAGGCGACATCAATGGGCTTTCAATTGGTATCAGAGCCTAAACTCCTAAGAAGCTTAACCGCTTGGAGTTGATCCGAGGATGTCGACCGAGAAGGTGGTTAATTCTACCGGAGGTAAAGAAGACAGAGATGGCTCGACTAGCAAGTCGGGTGGAAGAAAGGGAGCTGCTTTTGACCTTTATTACAACAAGTTTATCCCTCCTCCCCGGCAATTCATCTCCGTGCCTTCTGGACGCGCTCCCCATTTTGACAGGACCTTCTATAGCGCGTGGAAGCACAAGATGAAATTGCATCTAATCTCGTTGCATCCAAGTGTTTGGAAGATTGTGTGCACAGGTGTGACGGATGCTCTGGAGGAAGGAGAGGAGCCTACACCGGCTCAAGAGGCTCTTATCCACCGCAATGCTCAAGCCGCAAGTGTCATCCTCAACTCCTTGAGTCCCGAGGAATTCAACAAGGTGAACCAACTCGAGGAGGCCAAGGAGGATGACAAAGGAAGGAGGCAATCCAAGCGGGCGTGCTACAAATGCAAGGAGTACGGCCACTTCCATTGCCGTTGCCCCAGCTCAAGAAAAGAGTGGCAAGTCCAAGATGATAAAGAAGAAGACGGGCGTGCTCACATTGGAGAGGAGTGGTTCTCAAATGATGAGGACAATGACAAGGAAGAAGGCGATGAAGGAGGGGTTGCCACATTTGCTATCAAGTCATCGTCGGGGTTCGAGGAGCGTCTCTTCAACAACTTGAGCGACGACGACCACTATAAGCCCACATGCCTCATGGCACAAGGGCAAAAGGTAACCTCGCAATCCAAATCTCCTTAAATTGATGATGATGATCTTAGTGATGATGAAAGTAAGGATGATATGGATGAGATGCTCAAGGGTTTTAGCAAGCCGGCCATGTTACAATTGGCTAAGCTCATGAAGGCATTGGAGAGTAAGGAGAAGTCTCTCAAAAGGTAAGAGGACTTGCTCATCCTTGAGAAGGAGAGAAACCTTGCCCTAGAGGAGAACTTGGCTAAGGAGAAGGAGAGGAGTAAGGAATTGACCAAAGAGCTCTCTTTGGTCAATAACTCAATGACTAATCTAAAGTGTGTGAATGACACACTTCAAGAGAACCTTGTGAAATTGGACCAAAATCACAAGACTCTTGAAGTGCAATTTGACACTCTTTGGAATAGCGTCTCCACCTCCAATGAGGCCACCAAGATCTCCAATGCCTCCACTAGCAACGATTGTGTAAAATGCTATAATTATGATTTGGATGCATATGCTACTAACCTTGAAGCTTTGGAGGCGCTTAAAAAGGAGAATGAGCGGTTGGGTACTGTCGATGTTTTACACCGGCAATAAATATATGGGGCTAGTCGGCGGATGGAAACTCGGTGGATTGCAAAGGAACACAAGGAGATTTTATACTGGTTTAGGCCCTCGATGTGAGGTAATACCCTACGTCCAGTTTATATGTATTCCTTTGAGGAATTATGGTGGCGATTCTGATGAACCGTATGGCCGTGAGCTTATGAGTGCTCTTCTGCCCTCATGGGGCGCCCTGCCTCCCCTTATATACTGGGGGACAAGGTTACAAGGTAGGAGTCCCCATCGGATTACGACTAGGAGATCTCCCTTAGAGATATAACGTACCGACTAGGACTGTATATTCCTTTCTATACAAGGCGAAGTCTGCCGAATCTAGCTATATCTCTAATTACAAGGCTAGGCCCATCCTCTATCCGAGTGGCCCATATACTTGTCATGAGGTACCCGGGGCCCATGGCACCCACAGTAGCCCCCGAGACCTTCATAGTTGAGTCACAGCTGATGCCGAGTGCTCATCCTCCACGGTGAAGTCTTCCCGAGTGCATTGCTCCCGAGTACTCTTTGTCTGAGTGTTGCTTCTCCCGAGTCCTGCTTCATGTCAGCTGGCAGCGAGGCTATGAAGGGCTTCGTGTAGATGTATGAATAGCGTGCGCCGAATAGGCGCACCTATTAGGTGTAGCCCCCGACTTCGTGCTTAATTGTGAAAACAATTAAACATGAAGTCAAAGATCTTTAACCTTGTAGTCTTTCCCGAGTAGATTACTACTGGTACATGAGACTCTTCGGTATCATGTCAACCGGAATATGATTTATAGTCTTGCCGAGTAGGGAACTACTTGTATATAGGACTCTTCGACTTCATGTCAGTCGGAATGTGCGTTTATAGTCTTGCCGAGTAGGATGCTACTCGTATATGGGACTCTCAGCGTCATGTCAGCTGGAAGGGGGTGTTTATAGTCTTTCCCGAGTAGTATACTACTCGATAAATTAGACTCGTCGGCATCATGTCAGCCGGAAAAGGTGTTTATAGTCTTTCCCGAGTGGCGTCCCATTCGGAAGTTAGACTCTTCCGCATTCATGTCAGCGGGAAATGAGAATTTTATAGTCTCTCCCGAGTAGTGCACTACTCGAAAGTTAGACTCTTCAGCGTCATGTCGGCTGGAGTAATGTTGCTCATGGCAACTGGTGGCCGCGCATATAGGCCGAGTACCACTGTATGAAAAATAAATCCATTACGTGGTTAGGTGTACTCGAGAGAGATACCTGTATCTCCAATTTCAATGAAGACCAGCTTGTGATCCTTGTAAGGATGTATCCTCGAGACCTGGCGGATAAGACAGATACCCAAACATATATGTTTTAGCAATAAGGCTCTCATGAAGCATATCTGTTTACCTCATCGGCTCCTGTTGGTAGCACCAGCGCTATAATTTCAACTCAGCCTGCGGGCGGCCCACATGGAGCATGCTACCGTAGGAACTCATATTCTTGGTGGCTGCTACCAAATAAGCCGGCCTGAGCCGACCTATCCAGCATAGCTCTAGGGAAGTGATCATCCATCGCATGTCAGGATGAGTTTTTTGGTGTTGGTAACCGCAATCAGCCAGAGAATCCTTATTCGCAGCCTTTCCGACTTACGTTCTGGATGCAAACTGGTTGCCACATGTACCGAGTAGGTATGTTGCCAGATCTGCTTGCCCTCTCTCAGGTGTGACGCAGTGCATGAGAACTCGGATGCGCTTTGACGATGTAAGTCTTCTCTGACTTGGGAAAAGCCGAACAAGGTACCCGAACTTGCATTAGCAGAGGGGTTCGGCTGGTGACCCTCATGGGGCGCACCCTATCCAACAGAGTTATAGCCAAGCTAGGCACCCGAACTCTTGCATTAGCATAGGATTCGGCTGGCGACCCTCATGGGGCGTACCCAACCTGACAGAGTTGTGGCCAAATAAGGTACCCGAACCTAGCATTAGCGTAGGATTCCGGCTGGCGACCCTCATGGGGCATACCTACTTAGCCGAGTGGTACACAGCCCCGACTGGCGCCGGGGGCCGATTGTTAGCTCCATGGAGCGTAGTCGGGAGATGACGTCCCGACTGGCGCAAGTACTCGGTAAGTAGCCCTCATGGAGCATCCCGAGTGTATCTCGGGCAGACTTGTCCAGCCCCCGAGCGTAGGAGAATAGGCTCGAAGCCCTGAGTTCCTGTCACGCATATCCGGAGCTGGGCCTGCAATATAAAATATCGGATGAGTAGCATCTGATGATGAAAATAATCACCCGAATAAAATGTATTTTACAATGTATGTAAATACGTGTTCTTCCTCTTTTTGATATTAATTTCCTCGAGTAGTTGACCCCTTACGTTTAAGCACTCTGCCCGACTAGTCATAGCCCCCTAGCGTCGGAGTTGGCTCATGGCTCTTTCCCAGGCACGCGTTTTGGGTGACTTGAGTTCGTCTTACATGGAGCAGAGTTTCACGATCGAGATTTATGCTACTCGAGTACTTTTGTAATCATTTAAGAGCAAAAACGGAAAAAGTAAATGCGCAGCTTATACACCTATTAGGTGTAAGCGGCTGTGGCACTAGCAAGGCCGAGTGAGGGAATGTTTATCAGAAAGCGACTTAGCTGTTCGGTATTTTGGGAGCGGGGATGGCCATCTCGTGTTTGAGCTTGTGAGCCCCCGAGCATGTCACTTGTTGTTCTGATAATCCTCAGTTGTTGAAGGTCGAAGGCGGTTGTGACCGACTGCCACAATGGAGCCGTCTGACTTGCGTTTGCGATTCCCAGCTTTAGTCGGGACCGCGTTGTCGGTGTCGTCCCGTTTCTTTTGTCAGGGTGACTTGTCATCGAGGGTCTCGGCAACAGCGTGGGCCGAGTCGGCGTACTTGTTTGCCATGTCGAATAGGGCCTTGACAGAGTTGGGAGGCTTCCGCGTGAATTTGTCGATGAACGAGATGTCTTTGACTCCTTTTCGAAAGGCGGTGATGACGACCTCGTCCTTGATCTTCGGGATTGAGTTCCTCTTCTCAGAAAACCTCTTGATGAAGTCACGAAGAGACTCGTTCTTCCTTTGGCGCAACTGTAGGTCGTACTCGGAAGATGGCCTCTCGTATGTTCCCTGGAAGTTGGCGATGAAGCGTTTCCGGAGTTCTCCCCAGGAGTCGATTGATTGCTTGGGAAGTCCTACTAGCCATGTCCTCGCTGAGTCGGCTAAAGCGACTGGGAGGTAGTTAGCCATGACTTTCTGATTTCCCCCAGCTGCTCGAATCGCCAGAGTGTAGACCGTGAGCCAGGACTCGGGATTAGTCTTGCCATCGTATTTGTTGATGCCTGTAGGCTTGAAACTTGACGGCCAGTCGACTTGTTGTAGCTCCTGAGTGAAGGCCGGTACTCCGTCGTCTTCATGAGGACTCCGACCTCGACTACGGCGGTGAAACCGCTCGTAGTGGAGGCCGAATTGCTCGTTCTCGTCTTCCAGTTGGCGTTGCTCGTCCTCTTCTCGTTTGCGGCGCCGAGCATTAATGTCTTGCTGAAGGTCGCGCCGCAGTCGGTCTCGGAGGTCCTGGCTGTCCCGACGGTCGCTTCGACGTTGCCGGTTGTTGTGGTTGCCGAGTGACGTCTGGCTTGACTCCGCGTGCTGCCGACTAGAGCCGGCCGCTCGACGTCGCTTTGAGGTGGATGAGACTGCGCTGGGAAGTTGATTGACTGGTCAGTACGAGTGTGTTGCCCGACTGTTGGTGCTGCTGACATGCGGCAGCGGTAAGCATGGCTTTTATCCTTGCGATCGTCGGGGTGGCCTGGTGATCAGGCCCGACCTGGACCGTGTCCAGTAGGGTTACGGCTGCCACGACGTTCTGCTGTGGCGTGACGAAGACGTTGTGGTCGCCGACTTTTGTTTGGAGGGTTTGTTGCTGACCGGTTCGCCCAGCCCTGCGTAGGCCGTCGTTGTGGGCGTGCAGGCGTCTTGTTTCTTCCTCCTGTTGTTCCCGCAGACGGCAGGCCTCCTCCTCTTGTTTTTCGTGTAGTCGGCGTGATTCCTGAGTAGGAGTAGAGCCTTTGGATGCCATGAAGATTTCTCGTGGCGGAGTGAAGCTTGCCGAGCTGGTATCCGACTTGGAGTCGGAATCCGACTGGGAGTCGTAGTCCAACTGAGAGTCGTAGTCGGAATAGTTGATGGGGGTGATTGTAACTCCGACCTCCCTAGATCCGATCTCAAGCGGCTCGGAGCCGTATCCGAGTCGAACTCCAGGGGATCGGGTTTGCCGCGTCGGATGTAGATTGTAGATATCCGCGGCGTCGCCGAGTCCGAACGGGAAGTTGACGATCTCTTCCCTTCTCGGCCCGATCTCGGCTGGCTCAGAACCGAGTCCGAGTCGAACACTGGAAGGAAGAGTTGTCCCTGGACTCGGGCGTATTGGAGATCGCCGCAGCATGTCGTCGAAGATTGCCGCAGCGTCATGTGGGCCGACTGGCACGGAGTCAGCTGGTTCCTCGGCCGGTTGGATCGGGTCCGTGTCGGCCGGGGTGAGATTGCCGATCTGGTCGGCGACGAAGTCAAGGCTTCTGAATGCGATTGTATCTCCGGGGAGGAGTTTGCCGCCGTCGACTTCGGTTGCTGGATCCATCGAGCTTGTAGATGTAGATCGCGCCGAAGCCCCTACCTGGCGCGCCAACTGTCGATGTTTTACACCGGCAATAAATATATGGGGCTAGTCGGCGGATGGAAACTCGGTGGATTGCAAAGGAACACAAGGAGATTTTATACTGGTTCAGGCCCTCGATGTGAGGTAATACCCTACGTCCAGTTTATATGTATTCCTTTGAGGAATTATGGTGGCGATTCTGATGAACCGTATGGCCGTGAGCTTATGAGTGCTCTTCTGCCCTCATGGGGCGCCCTGCCTCCCCTTATATACTGGGGGACAAGGTTACAAGGTAGGAGTCCCCATCGGATTACGACTAGGAGATCTCCCCTTAGAGATATAACGTACCCGACTAGGACTGTATATTCCTTTCTATACAAGGCGAAGTCTGCCGAATCTAGCTATATCTCTAATTACAAGGCTAGGCCCATCCTCTATCCGAGTGGCCCATATGCTTGTCATGAGGTACCCGGGGCCCATGGCACCCACAGGTACCTTGGTGAAATTTGGATGCTTGAAAACATTCCAATTCAAGGATGCCCTCTACAAAACCCTCACTACCCACTCCAACAAGAACGGCTATGGTCTTGGCTTCTCTCCCCATGAAAGTAGACCATCTAGAAGAACCATGGTCAACGGGAAGCAATGCCTGAAATTTATAAAAGAAGGATGTTCATCGCAAGCCGTGGAGGTAAAAAGGTCTTCGGTCAGTCTGGAGGCCGGAAGCTCCGACTATAGTGGCCGGAGGTTCCGATCAAGCCTCTCGGCCAGAACAAGAAGGCCGGTCGGAGGTTCCGATCTCACAGATCGAAGGTTCCGGCTAGCTTTCTCAGGCAGACCAAGAGGTCTGGTAGGAGGCTCCAACCAAATTAGTAGGAGGTTTCGACCAGCCAACCCAGACAGACTGGGAGGACTGGTAGGAGGCTCCGACCTAACAAGTAGGAGGCTCCGACCAGAAAAACTGTACTATGAGTCTTATGAGATCACCAAGGATCACCGCGGTAAAGTGATTACGCATTTCATTGGTGATTGCTATGAGGAGTGGTGGAGAGAAAGAACCGGTCTCTTGTTGAGATGGCAAGGATTATGCTAGATGAATACAAGACCCCGGACATCTTTTGGGCGGAGGCGGTGAATACCGCGTGTCACACGCTAAATCGCCTCTACCTCCACAAACTTCTCAAAAAGACGGCATATGAACTCTTTACCGATAACAAACCAAATGTCTCCTACTTTCGTGTTTTTGGTTGCAAATGTTTTATTTTTAGTAAGAGATCTCGCTCATCCAAGTTTGCTCCAAAAGTGGATGAAGGATTTCTACTCGGATATGAGTCAAATGCTCACGCCTATCGTGTTTTCAACAAAGTCTCCGGAATTGTTGAAACCACAAGAGATGTGACATTTGATGAAACTAACGGCTCCCAAGTGGAGCAAGTTGAGCTTGAGATGCTAGGTGAAGGAGTCACGGGACACGACATCGAGAAAAAGGCAATTGGAGAGGTGAAGCCGATAGAAGAGTCGGAGGAGCAAAGAAGGACCGAACAAGCTCCTTCCACTCAAGCGGCGCCTCCAAGCACAAGAGTTGATCAAGAGGACGATCTCGCACGAGTGGATGGGATTGATGCTGAGGGCACTAGTGAGCCAAGAGACACCGTGCGAGCTCAAGTCCTCTCGGTGCACCATCCAAGAATTCACCACACCGTGCAAAGAGATCATCCCGTCGACAACATTCTTGGTGATATCCAAAGAGGGGTAACCACTCGCTCTCGGGTAGCTAACTTTTGTGAGAATTACTCCTTTGTCTCGTCTTTGGAGCCAATTAGGGTGGAGGACACACTTGGTGATCCGGATTGGGTGATGGCCATGCAAGAAGAGTTGAACAACTTCACCGCAATCAAGTGTGGTCATTAGTGGAGAGACCCAAACAAAATGTCATCGGCACCAAGTGGGTCTTCCGCAACAAGCAAGACGAAAATGGAGTAGTTACTCGCAACAAAGCACGGTTAGTGGCTCAAGGGTTCACTCAAGTCGAGGGCCTCGACTTCGGTGAAACCTTTGTGCCGGTTGCTCGCCTTGAGTCCATTCGAATTCTATTAGCTTATGCCGCTAACCATGATTTTAAGCTTTATCAAATGGACGTCAAGAGTGCGTTTCTCAATAGACCAATCTCCAAGTTGGTATATGTGGAGCAACCGCCCGGGTTTGAAGATCCCAAACATCCAAATTATGTATACAAGCTTCACAAGGCGCTCTACGGGCTCAAGCAAGCCCCTAGAGCTTGGTATGATTGTCTTCATGACTTTCTACAAAAAAAATGACTTTGAAATAGGCAAAGCCGATACTACTATCTTCACTAAGAAATTCAAGAATGATTTATTTGTGTGCCAAATTATATCGATGACATAATTTTTGGCTCTACTAATCCCTTTTTTAGTGAAGAGTTTAGCAAGATCATGACTAGGAGGTTCGAGATATCGATGATGGGAGAGCTCACTTTCTTCCTCGGCCTTCAAGTCAAGCAACAAAAGGATGGAACCTTCATCTCGCAATCAAAGTATGTCAAGGATATTCTCAAGAAATTTGAGATGGAGGGAGCCAAGCCCATCAAGACTCCATGCCAATAAATGTGTCGATCTTTTACACCGGTAATATGAATATGGGGCTACTCGGTGGATAGAAACTCGGTGGATTGCAAAGAAACACGCAGAGATTTTATACTAGTTCAGACCCTCGATGTGAGGTAATACCCTACGTCCAGTTGTGGTGTTATTCCTTTGAGGATTTACGGTGGTGATTCTGGTGAACCAACTCAACCTGTCCTCAGGGGGTGCCCTGCCTCCCCTTATATACTGGGGGACAGGGTTACAAGGTAGGAGTCCCAAACCGATTACGGCCAAGGGATCTTCTCTTAGAGATATAACGCACTCAACTAGGACTGTATTTTCCTTATCGTACAAGGCAAAGTCGGCCGAGTGTGGCTATATCCCTAATTACAAGGCTAGGCCCATCCTCTATCCGAGTGGCCCATATGCTTGTCATGAGGTACCCGGGGCCCATAACACCCATAGTAGCCCATGAGACCTTCATAGTTGAGTCACAGCTGATGCCGAGTGCTCATCCTCCATGGTGAAGTCTTCCCGAGTGCATTGCTCCCGAGTACTCTTTGTCCGAGTGAGTCTTCTTCCCGAGTCCTACTTCATGTCAGCTGGCAGCGAGGCTATGAAGGGCTTCATGTGGATATATAAATAGTGTGCGCCGAATAGGCGCACCTATTAGGTGTAGCCCCCGACTTTGTGCTTAATTATGAAGACAATTAAACATAAAGTCAAAGATCTTTAACCTGGAAGTCTTTCCCAAGTAGATTACTACTGGTATAAGAGACTCTTCAGTATCATGTCAACCGGAATATGATTTATAGTCTTGCCGAGCAAGGAACTACTCGTATGTAGGACTCTTCGACTTCATGTCAGTCGGAATGGGTATTTATAGTCTTGCCGAGTAGGATGCTACTCGTATATGGGACTCTTCAGTGTCATATCAGCTAGAAAGAGGGGTTTATAGTCTTTCCCGAGTGGCGTCCCACCCAGAAGTTAGACTCCTCCGCGTCATGTCAGCGGGAATGAGAAATTTATAGTCTCTCCCGAGTAGTGCACTACTCGAAAGTTAAACTCCTCCACATCATGTCAGCAGGAATAATGTTGCTCATGGCAACGGATGGCCACGCATGTAGGCCGAGTACCACTTTATGAAAATAAATCCACGGCGTGGTCAGGTGTACCTGAGAAAGATACCTGCATCCCCAATTTTAATGAAGACCAGCTTGTGATCCTTGTAAGGATATATCCTCGAGACCTGGTGGATAAAACAGATACCCAAACATACATATTTAGCAATAAGGCTCTCATGAAGCATATCTGTTTACCTCATCGGCTCCTGTTGGTAGCACCAGCGCTATAATTTCAACTCAGCCTGCGGGCGGCTAACATGGAGCATGCTACTGTAGGAACTCATATCTTGGTGGCTGCTACCAAATAAGCCGGCCTGAGCCGACCTACCTGTGGGTGCCATGGGCCCCGGGTACCTCATGACAAGCATATGGGCCACTCGGATAGAGGATGGGCCTAGCCTTGTAATTAGAGATATAGCTAGATTCGGCAGACTTCGCCTTGTATAGAAAGGAATATACAGTCCTAGTCGGGTACGTTATATCTCTAAGGGGAGATCTCCTAGTCGTAATCCGATGGGGACTCCTACCTTGTAACCTTGTCCCCCAGTATATAAGGGGAGGCAGGGCGCCCCATGAGGGCAGAAGAGCTCATAGAAGCACACGGCCATACAGTTTCATCAGAACTACCACCGTATATCCTCAAAGGAATACATACAAACTGACGTAGGGTATTACCTCACATGAGGGCCTGAACAGTATAAAATTTCCTTGTGTTCCTTTGCAATCCACCGAGTTTCCATCCGCCGAGTAGCCCCATATATTTATGCCGTGTAAAACATCGACAGTTGGCGCGCCAGGTAGGGGCTTCGGCGCGATCTACATCTACAAGCTCGATGGATCCAGCAACCGAAAGTCGACGACGGCAAACTCCCCCGGAGATACAATCGCATTCAGAAGCCTCGACTTCGTCGCCGACCAGAAATCGGCAATCTCACCCAGGCCGACACGGACTCGATCCAACCGGCCGAGGAACCCAGCTGACTCCGCGCCAGTTCGGCCCATACGACGCTGCGGCAACCTTCGACGACATGCTGCGGCGATCTCCAATACGCCCGAGTCCAGGGACAACTCTTCCTTCAGTGTTCGACTCGGGCTCGTTCTGAGCCGGCCGAGATCGGGCCGAGAAGGGAAGAGATCGTCAACTTCCTGTTTGGAACTCGGCGACGCCGCGGATATCTACAATCTACATCCGACGCGGCAAACCCGATCCCCTGGAGTTCGACTCGGATATGGCTCCGAGCCGCTCGAGATCGGATCTAGGGAGGTCGGAGTTACACTCATCCCCATCAACCATCCCGACTTCGACTCGAAGTCGGACTCTGACTTCCAGTCGGACTACGACTCTAAGTCGGATAGCAGCTCGGCAAGCTTCTCCCCGCCACGAGAAATTTTCATGGCATCCAAAGGCTCTACTCCTACTCAGGAATCACGCCGACTACACGAAAAACAAGAGGAGGAGGCCTGCCGACTGTGAGAACAACAGGAGGAAGAAGCAAGACGCCCGCACGCCCGCAACGACGGCCTACGCAGGCTGTCGGCAAACCGCTCAGCAACAAACCCTCCAGAACACAAATGTCGCGACCCGACGTTCGTCACGCCACAACAGAACATCGTGGCCGCCGCAACGCCTACTGGACACGGTCCAACTCGGGCCTGATCACCAGGCCACCCCGACGATCGCAAGGATAAAAGCCATGCTTACCGCTGCGCATGTCATCCCCCCCCCCGCAGCCCAACAGTCGGCGATACCCTCATACCGACCAGTCAATCGACTTCCCCAGCGGCAGTCTCATCCACTCAAAGCGACGTCGAGCGGCCGGCTCTAGTCGGGCAGCACGCGGAGTCAGCCAGACGTCACTCGGCAACCACAACAAACCGGCAACGTCGAAGCGACCGTCGGGACAGCCAGGACCTCCGAGACTGACTGCGGCGCACTTCAGCAAGACATTAATGCTCGGCGCCGCAAACGAGAAGAGACGAGCACGCCAACTGGAAGACGAGAACGAGCAATTCGGCCTCCACTACGAGCGGTTTCGCCGCCTGTAGTCGAGGTTGGAGTCCTCATGTAAGACGACGAGAGTAGCCGGCCTTCACTCAGGAGCTACAACAAGTCGACTGGCCGTCAAGTTTCAAGCCTCCAGGCATCAACAAATACGATGGCAAGACCAATCCCGAGTCCTGGCTCACGGTTCACACTCTGGCGATCCGAGCAGCTGGGGGAAATCACAAAGTCATGGCTAACTACCTCCCAGTCGCTCTAGCCGACTCAGCGAGGACATGGCTAACAGGACTTCCCAAGCAATCAATCGGCTCCAGGGGAGAACTCCGGGAAACGCTTCATCGCCAACTTCCAGGGAACGTACGAGAGGCCATCTTCCGAGCACGACTTATATCAGTTGCATCAAAGGAAGAACGAAGTCTTTCGTGACTTCATCAAGAGGTTCTCTGAGAAGAAAAATTCGATCCCAAACATCAAGGATGAGGTCGTCATCGCCGCCTTTCGAAAAGGAGTCAAAGACACCTCGTTCATCGACAAATTCACGCGGAAGCCTCCCAACTCTGTCAAGGGCCCTATTCGACATGGCAAACAAGTACGCCGACTCGGCCCACGCTGTTGCCGAGGCCCTCGATGACAACAAGTCACCTACAGAAGAAGCGGGACGACACCGACGACGCGGTCCAACTAAAGCTGGGAATCGCAAACGCAAGTCAGACGGCTCCATTGTGGCAGTCGGTCACGACCGCTTCGACCTTCAACAACTGAGGATTATCAGACAACAAGTGACATGCTCGGGGGGCTCACAAGCTCAAAACGAGGATGGCATCCCACTCTTTTTTTCCAAATACCGAACAGCTAAGTCGCTTTCTGATAAAACATCTCCTCACTCGGCCTTGCTAGTGCACAGCCGCTTACACCTAATAGGTGTACAAGCTGCGCATTTACTTTTTTCCGTTTTTGCTCTTAAATGATTACAAAAGTACTCGAGTAGCATAAATCTCGATCCGTGAAACTCTGCTCCATGTAAGACGAACTCAGTCACCCAAAACGCTGTAGAGAGTGCTTGGGAAAGAGCCATGAGCCAACTCCCAACGCTAAGGGGCTATGACTAGTCGGGCAGAGTGCTTAAACGTAAGGGTCAACTACTCGAGGAAATTAATATCAAAAAGAGGAAGAACACGTATTTACATACACTTGTAAAATACATTTTATTCGGGTGATTATTTCCCATCATCAAGATGCTACTCTCCGATATCTTTATATTGCATGGCCCAGCTCCGGATACGCGTGACAGGAACTCAGGGCTGCGAGCCCATCTCCTACGTTCCTCGGGGGCTGGACAAGTCTGGCCAAAATACACTCGGGATACTCCATGAGGGCTACTCACGCGATTACTTGCGCCAGTCGGGACGTCATCTTCCCCGACTACGCTCCATGCGAATCAACCATCGCCCCCGGCGCCAGTCGGGGCTGTGTACCACTCGGCTTAAGTAGGGTACGCCCCATGAGGGTCGCCAGCCGAATCCTACGCTAATGCTAGGTTCGGGTAACCTTATTTGGCGCAACTCTGTCAGTTGGGTACGCCCCAGTGAGGGTCGCCAGCCGAATCCTATGCTAATGCAAGATTCGGGTGCCTAGCTTTGGCTATAACTCTGTTGGATAGGGTACGCCCATGAGGGTCACCAGCCGAACCCTCTGCTAATGCAAGTTCGGGTACCTTGTTCGGCTTTTCTTTCCCAGTCAGAGAAGACTTACATCGTCAAGCGCATCCGGAGTTCTCATGCACGTGCGTCACACTGAGGAGGGCAAGCAGATCCTGGCAACATACTACTCGGGTACATGTGGCAACCAGTTTGCATCCAGGACGTAAGTCGGAAAGGCTTGCGAATAAGGAGTTCTCTGGCTGATTGCGGTTACCAACACCAAAAAACTCATCCTGACATGCGATGGATGATACTTCCCTAGAGCTATGCTGGGTAGGTTGGTTCAGGCCGACTTACTTGGTAATAGCCACCAAGACATGAGTTCCTACAGTAGCATGCTTGTGGGCCGCCGCAGGCTGAGTTGAAATTATAGCGCTGGTGCTACCCACGGAATCGATGAGGTAAACAGATATGCTTCATGAGAGCCTTATTGCTAAACATATATTTGTTTGGGTCTGTCTTATCCACCAGGTCTCGAGGATACATCCTTACAGGGATCACTTAAGCTGGTCTTCATTAAAATTGGAGATGCCGGTATCTCTCTCGAGTACACCTAACCACGTAATGGATTTATTTTCAGTACAGTGGTATCTCGGCCTACATGCGTGGCCACAGTTGCCATGAGCAGCATTATTCCCGCTAACATGACGCGGAGAGTCTAACTTTCGAGTAGTACACTACTCGGGAGTAGACTATAAATTCTCATTCCCGCTGACATGACGCGGATGAGTCTAACTTCCGAGTAGTACACTACTCGGGAGGAGACTATAAAATACTCATTCCCGCTGACATGACGCGGATGAGTCTAACTTTCGAGTAGTCACTACTCGGGAGAGACTATAAAATTCTCATTCCCGCTGACATGACGCGGATGAGTCTAACGTTTCGAGTAGTACACTATCGGGAGAGACTATAAAATTCTCATTCCCGCTGACATGACGCGGATGAGTCTAACTTTCGAGTAGTACACTACTCGGTAGAGACTATAAAATTCTCATTCCCGCTGACATGACGCGGATGAGTTCTAACTTTCGAGTAGTACACTACTCGGGAGAGACTATAAAATTCTCATTCCCGCTGACATGTACGGAGGAGTCATAACTTTCGAGTAGCATACTACTCGGGAAAGACTATTAAATATTCTTCCAGCTGACGAGCTGAAGAGTCTAACTTCCGAATGGGACGCCACTCGGGAAAGACTATAAACACTTTTCCAGCTGACATGAAAGCTGACGAGTCTAATTTTCGAGTAATATATTAACTTGGAAAGACTATAAAATAATCATCCCGGCTGACATGATGCCGACGAGTCTGATTTTTCGAGTAGTATACTACTCGGGAAAGACTATAAACACCCCCTTTCCAGCTGACATGACGCTGAAGAGTCCGTATACGAGTAGCATCCTACTCGGCAAGACTATAAACGCACATTCCGACTGACATGAAGTTCGAAGAGTCCTATATACGAGTAGTTCCCTACTCGGCAAGACTATAAATCATATTCCGGTTGACATGATACTGAAGAGTCTCATGTACCAGTAGTAATCTACTCGGGAAGACTACAAGGTTAAAGTTCTTTGACTTCATGTTTAATTGTTTTCACAATTAAGCACAAAAGTCGGGGCTACACCTATAGGTGCGCCTATTCGGCGCACACTATTCCAACATCTACATCGAGACCTTCATAGCCTCGCTGCCAGCTGACATGAAGCAGGACTCGGGAGAAGCAGCACTCAGACAAAGAGTACTCGGGAGCAATGCACTCGGGAAGACTTCACCGTGGAGGATGAGCACTCGGCATCAGCTGTGACTCAACTATGAAGGTCTCGGGGCTACTGTGGGTGCCATGGGCCCCGGGGTACCTCATGACAAGCATATGGGCCACTCGGATAGAGGATGGGCCTAGCCTTGTAATTAGAGATTATAGCTAGATTCGGCAGACTTCGCCTTGGTATAGAAAGAATATACAGTCCTAGTCGGGTACGTTATATCTCTAAGGGAGATCTCCTAGTCGTAATCCGATGGGGACTCCTACCTTGTAACCTTGTCCCCCAGTATATAAGGGGAGGCAGGGCGCCCCATGAGGGCAGAAGAGCTCATAGAAGCACACGGCCATACAGTTCATCAGAACTACCACCGTATATCCTCAAAGGAATACATACAAACTGGACGTAGGGTATTACCTCACATCGAGGGCCTGAACCAGTATAAAATTTCCTTGTGTTCCTTTGCAATCCACCGAGTTTCCATCCGCCGAGTAGCCCCATATATTTATTGCCGGTGTAAAACATCGACACTACCCAGCATAGCTCTATAGAAGTATCATCCATCGCATGTCAGGATGAGTTTTTTGGTGTCAGTAACCGTAATCAGCCAGAGAAATCCTTATTCGCAAGCCTTTCCGACTTATGTTCTAGATGCAGCCTGGTTGCCACAGGTGCCTGAGTAGGTATGTTGCAGGATCTGCTTGCCCTCCTCAGGTGTGACGCAGCGCATGAGAACTCCGGATGCGCTTTGACGATGTAAGTCTTCTCTGACTTCAGGAGAGCCGAGCAGGGTACTCGAACCTTGCATTAGCATAAGATTCGGCTAGCGACCCTCATGGGGCATACCCTACCCAACAGAGTTATAGCCAAGCTAGGTACCCAAACCTTGCATTAGCATAGGATTCGGCTGGCGACTCTCATGGGGCGTACCTAACCTACCAGAGTTGTGACCAAATAAGGTACCCGATCCTAGCATTAGCGTAGGATTCGGCTGGCGACCCTCATGGGGCGTACCTCACCCAGTCGAGTAGTATACGACCCCCAACTAGTGCCGGAGGTCGGTTGTAAGCTCACTTGGAGCATAACCAGGGAAGATGATGTCCCGACTGGCGCAAGTACTAGGTCAGTAGCCCTCATGGAGCATTCCGAGTGATTCTTGGCAAACTTTTCCAGCCCCCAAGTGTAGGAGATAGGCTCGCAACCCTGAGTTCCCTGTTCACGCGTATCTGGAGCTGGCCCTGCACTTAAACAAATCGGATGAGTAGCATCTGATGATGGAAACAATCACCCGAATAAAATGTATTTTACAATATATGTAAATATGAGTTCTTCCTCTTATTGATATTAATTTCCCCGAGTAGTTGACCCCTTATGTTTTAAACACTCTGCCCGACTAGTCATAGCCCCTAGCATCAGGAGTTGGCTCATAGCTCTTTTCGCCCAGACACGCGTTTTGGGTGACTTGAGTTCGTCTTTCATGGAGCAAAGTTTCACGGATCGGAATTTATGCTACTCGAGTACTTTTGTAATCATTTAAGAGAAAAAGACAGAAAAAAGTACAGCTTGTGCACCTATCAGGTGTAAGCAGCTGCAGCAATGGCAAGGCCAAATGAAGAACTATTTATCAGAGAGCGACTTAGCTGTTCGGTATTTGGGAGTGGGGATACCATCCTTGTGTTTGGGTTTTTGAGCCCCCAAGCTTGTCACTTGTTGTCCTGATAATCTTCAGCTATTGAAAGTCGAAGACGGTTGTGACCGACTGCCACAATAGATCCGTCTGACTTGTGTTTTGCGACTCTTCGACTTTTAGTCGGGACCACGTCGTCGGTGCCCTCCCGCTTCTTTTGTCAGGGTGCCTTCTTGTCATCGAGGGCCTCAGCCACAGTATCGGCGGAGTCGGCGTACTTGTTCGCCATGTCAAATAAAGCCTTGACAGAGTTAGGAGGCTTCCGCGTGTATTTGTCGATGAACGAGGTGTCTTTGACTCCTTTTCGAAAGGCGGTGATGACGACCTCATCCTTGATCATTGGGATTGAATTTTTCTTCTCAGAGAACCTCTTGATGAAGTCACGAAGAGACTCGTTCTTCCTTTGATGTAACTGATACAGGTCGTACTCGGAAGATGGCCTCTCGTATGTTCCCTGGAAGTTGGTGATGAGGCGTTCCCGGAGTTCTCCCCAGGAGCCGATTGATTGCTTGGGAACTCCTGTTAGCCATGTCCTCGCTGAGTCAGCTAAAGCGACTAGGAGAGAGTTAGCCATGACTTTGTGATTTCCTCCAGCTGCTCGGATCACCAGTGTGTAGACCATGAGCCAAGACTCGGGATTGGTCTTGCCGTCGTCTTTGTCGATGCCTGTAGGCTTGAAACCCGACGGCCAGTCGACCTGTTGTAGCTCCTGGGTGAAGGCCGGTATGCCTTCGTCTTCATGACGGCTCCGACTCCGAATACAGCTGCGAAACCGCTCGTGGTGGAGGCCAAAACACTTGTTCTTGTCTTCCAGTTGGCGTTGCTCATCTTCTTCTCGTTCACGGCACCGAGCGATGATGTCTTGCCGAAGGTCGCGCCGTTGTTGACACCGATGATATGGTTCGGCGTCTGGAGACACGCGAAGGCCTGTGAGATTTGCTTAACTCCAGTGCATGTCCTAAATCTTGAGGTTCGTAGGCGTACTAGTCAATTTGACCCTGCAATTCACAAGGAGAGAAAATATTAGATCGTTGAGCCAATAGGCTGGAAGCCGAATTGGACTCACCCCATCGGCCGATGGCCGATATAGACAAAGCACTTATACATCGACTAGGAGCCGATGATGGCATAGATGGATAAGATAAATATACCATGTGGCTAAGGAACCAATAATAATATAAATAAATAAACTGGCCGATTACTGACATGAAATGTATCGGCCGGAAAGCCGATAACGGTGTAGAGTGCCAAAGTTGTAGCGGTTGCAATCGGCCTTAAATTACAAAAGATAACCTATCGGCTAAGCACTCCGATAGAACATCGCATAAACATCCATCGGCTCATTAAAGATAGAATTATTGTCACCAGTCTAATAGATCGGACCTAACCGTTGTAGCACAGACTGACGATGATAACAGAACCTCGATGGGCCGATAGATCTAATGCAATCGTGATGTAAAATATGATAACTTATCGGCTATACATCCCGATAAAACGCTTGCATAAAATCGATCAACCTAGCAGGAATAACTTATCACGCAGTTTAATAGGTCGGACCTAACCGATGCAGCACAAACTGACGATAAATTACACCCAGTAAGCTGATAAATTTACACACGCGTGATGTGATATATGTACTCGGCCTATGAGATCAAACCTAACTGATGCAGCCATAGACAGAACAGATATATCGTGGTAAGCCGACTACCGTAGGCCGACTAGAATATCGGACCTAACCGAGGAAGTCTAGCCGATACGGTTAGAGTCGGGGTAACGAGACTTACCCTCTCGCAGGAGGTCGAACTTAACCGATGCAGCCCGGCTCGAGTTGTGGTGTTATTCCTTTGAGGATTTGCGGTAGTGATTCTGGTGAACCAACTCAACCTGCCCTCAGGGGGCGCCCTGCCCTCCCCTTATATACTAGGGGACAGGATTACAAGGTAGGAGTCCTAGCCGGATTACGGCCAAGGGATCTCCTCTTAGAGATTATAACGCACCCAACTAGGACTGTGTTTTCCTTATCGTACAAGGCAAAGTCTGCCAAGTGTGGATATATCCCTAATTACAAGGCTAGGCCCATCCTCTATCCGAGTGGCCTATATGCTTGTCATGAGGTACCCGGGGCCCATGGCACCCACAAAATGGGCATCTCGGACCTCAACGACAACGGCAAACGGTGGATCAAAAGGTATATCGCTCCATGATTGGATCTCTTCTTTAGCTTTGTGCATCTAGACCGGATTTTGTGCTTAGTGTGTGCATATGTGCTCGCTTTCAAGCGGCGCCTAAAGAATGTCATCTTATTGCCGTTAAGAGAATTCTAAGATATTTGGTGCACACTCCTAATTTCGGTCTTTGGTACCCTAAGGGTTGTAATTTTGAGCTAGTTGGATATTCCGATTTCGATTATGCCGGGTGTAAGGTTGACCGCAAGAGCACAACGGAGACCTGTCAATTCCTTGGATGGTCTCTTGTTTCTTGGGCCTCCAAGAAGCAAAACTCCATTGCCCTATCCACCGCCAAGGCGGAGTACATAGCCGCCGGCTCGTGTTGTGCTCAACTCCTTTGGATGAAACAACTCTTGAGACTATGGCTACAAAATAACCAAAATCCACTCCTTATGTGACAATGGGAGCGCCATCAAAATAGCAACAATCCCGTCCAACACTCAAGAACCAACACATATTGACATACGCCACCTCTTCTTGAGAGACCACGAAGCCAATAGCGATATCGCCATTACCATTGAGAACCGAACACCAACTTACCGATATTTTCACCAAGCCCTTAGATGAGAAGAGGTTTTGCAAGCTTAGGAGTGAGCTCAATATCTTAGATTCTCGAAACAGTTGCCATGACTAAGTGCTTGACTAATCAATAGTCGAAGAAAATGGTCAAAAGGATGTTCAATCAAAGTGAGCTTCTGTGTTTTTTGAGGCCTCTTCTTGTGTAAAAATAGTCTCAACACATGAAACGAGAGGCTCCAACATTCCCAAACTTATTTTCTCAAAAATATTGCGAAAATCCATTGTGTGAATTTTAACATTGCAAAAAATTTGGTTCTTTTCATTGTTGATCTTCATTTATGACCATTGTTATGTGCTTACTGATTTACTGCTGGTCACATATGGTCAACAGAAAATCATGTCACTTCCTTTGGGCCAAAATAACTTGTTTTCCTTCCTTCCAGAAAAAATCTGGTCAGAGGTTCCGGCCATACGGCCGGAGGCTCCAACCCAATATCCCTGACCAAAAAATCTGATGCCGAAAGCTCTGGCCCCTGATCCCCGGAGGTTCTGGCCCACCATCGGTTTTTCATCCCCCCGTGCGCGGCTTAGGAGCTTCTCTTCCTCATTTCATCCCCTCTTAGCCCTAACTCACTCCTATTCCGCTTTGGGCGATTTTTCACTCCAACCATCAAAAATCATCGGGCATTCACATTTCCTTCCTCTTTTGGTGTCGGGAAACTCCGTTCCGTCGACATTTTTGCGCTACCCGTCGTCTCAAGGTATTGGTTTCGATCTCTTTCCTTAGGTGTTTCATATTTTAGACCCCAGATCTCTCAACATGTGAACCTAGACTAGTTCCCCTTAGTGGAAAACCTTCCTGCACACCTAGAACATCGATCTATAGTCTGGATACAATGCATTGGATGTGTTTGAAGATCAAGTCGCAGTGTGTCGGCCGGAAGGTTTCGCGGTCCTCTAGCCGGAGGTTCCGACTAGCATTTCTGCTAGCCTTAACCTGAGATACCTCCAGTATTTCCTTGACCTCAGTTACCTTCTTTAATTTCCAATGTTGTATTTCAGTGTCAATGGCCTACGAGATAGATGAGCGGTCAAAAGGCAAGACAAGATGTCTTCCACATCCGGTATCAAAGTGATCAAGATCGCCTTCTAAGACGGGCTGACAAGGGAAAGGGGACCAGCTTCGAAGCTAGCAGCAGCAGGAGGGTAGCAGAGGCAAGCGGCCCGCTAACAAAGCAGCCTCACATCTACAAGACAGACAGAGCTTCGCAGCTCTGCCTTGTTATTCAGGATTAGAATCACCGCCAGGCACCACCCAAGGCATGGTGGATCTCGCAGTGGTGGCAACTCACAGCTCTGGCAGGGGACTTTTGATGACCCAATCCAAGTGATGGCAACAGGGCTGTCAGCACTACTTCCTTTTGGCCACATTGCCATGCAACACTTTGATTATTTGCATGATGTGGAAAGGGGGTGGCAGAGACAGGAAGCTGAACCCAGATACCCTTCCTCAGGAGTTGTTCAAACCCTCGCTTTGTCACTCCGCCGTCCAGGTGAACTGGTACAATTCCGTCTTCATGAGTCGACCAAAGCCGTTTGTGAAATAAAGTATATAGAACTGGAGTACATGCAGCGCCAGAAGGGGTGGATCTTTAAGGATGTAATCAAGCTTTGCCTGGACAAGGATATTGGTGGTGTCATGGGACTTGCAGTATGACTGGCCCAATAGAGTGAGGAAGTGATCGGTCAGTTTTATGCGACCGTATTCTTTGAGGAGAGCCCACACATGAGTATCAGATGAGATGGCGGACTCAGGGTGGGGACACAGTTACTATCTGTGGGATTGGACCCTAAGGATCTGAACCGGCCAAACCTGCACAGCGTGAGAAGACGCTGCCCGTTCAGAGGACCTGTCGTTTCTCTATGCCGATGGAGGCGCCTAGAAATTGCCATCGGGCACTACCAAGGCCTTTTCCCCCTTACAAGATCTTCTCTGAACATGATTAGGGCCACTCTATCTTCTAAGAAGGTGGCGATGCACGCTCTTCCCGCTCGCCACTAACTATTGCTTGCCAGGCTGAGGAGAAAATCAGCCACCTGTCAGTGTGTGAAGTTTCACATTTGTTTGAGATCTTCAACATTGTGGTGGAACCACAAAAGAGATGCCCTATGCTCCATATATTATGAGATGATAGAGAAAGTATCTGGAACTTATGTTTGAGAAGGAGGTGAAGCACAAGGCTTTACCGTCACCAGCTCCGCCGAAGTGAAGTTTCTTTCCGCCACTGTCTCTCGGTCAAGGCCTCTTCTCAGTCTTCCGAAGTCGCCTATCAGGAAGGCACTCAAGCCATCTTCAACATCTGCACTAAGAACGCCATGAAGATCAAGAAGATGGAGTGCCGCAAAGAAAGAGATGGGGGGGATGCCATAGCAAGACAGTCTCAGATGACTCTTCAGACGATTGTTTTCGAGAAACCCCTTTGCTGCATATGAGACTGCTACAGAACAATCGCCAGTGGCGCAGGCCCTTCCAGCAGGCCTTTTGGAGATTTCTCTGAGTCGCCGAGGCTGCTTCTGATGAAGATACAGAGGAGGATGGGGACAGCAAAAGTGAGAGGAGAAGTGGAGATGAGGATGATGAGCCTGTCGCAGGTCCTTCCACCAGCTCAGCCTGACTTTGTGCCAGACGTCCTTTTCTTCCAACCTGCTTACAGTTTTTTCTCTCTGTTGCTCCCTCTTTTCAGCTGTCTACGACATTCCTCCCATTATTGAGAGGGATGATGATGCCGCCAGCCGGGTAATACCGAGATTTTTGCTCCGGATGATGAGACCGGCACAGCTCAGGCAAATACAGCGTTCCAGCGACACTGAGATCATCCCCTCCGACGATGACTGAAATCCTTTCTTTCCCTGTTTTTCCTCTCGTTTTTGGTGTCTTTGATGCCAAAGGGTCGAGAAAATCAGAATGAAGGACCTCCTCTCACAGTCTTATTGGCTGACTTTGCAGTGTGGCCGGAACCTCCGACCCTGACGCCGGAAGTTCCGACCGCCCCCTCCTATCTTTAGGATTTCATAGACCTTCCTATTGGCCTTTGGACATGTATTGAGATGTAAAAATGTAATGGAATGTTTAATTATGGTTCTAGTTTAATTTCAGTATTTAAATCTATTCTTGTGATGCCATGCAATGTGATGTGATGTTATTTCTCATGTTTTGTTGTATTTTGACATGTTCATATGCATCTATTCACTTCTGTGTGTCAGTCACACTTTGCACCCACACTTATTAATGGTGGATGAATAAGGCTTTTGATGTTTCAAAAAACTCAATATGCATATATACTTCACTCTCACTAATATTGCATATTTTAGGGGGAGCCAAAATTCATCTTCTTTCATTCAAAATCAAGTTTATATATGTCATTCTGTTGTAAGCTTTAACCATGTTGTCATCAATCAAAAAGGGGAGAATTGTGTGAAAGTGCATCAGACCCCTAAGTGGGTTTTGGTGGTGATTAATGACAAACGGTTAAGGGACTAATGAGTTATCGGGACGGATTGTGCAGAGAATTAGTCCCAAGTTGCTTGGTGTGGTGCATGGAGACCCCCACAAAGACATGATGCCAAAACGGCGAAGCGACTAGGAGTTTATTTAAATTCTTTTGAAATTTTCTTTTGAGTCGTAGGAAAACCGGTGGAGCTACAGTCATCAAGAGGGGTTGCAAGCAGTGTTCCAAGACCACTCAAGTGCTTAAGATCCAAATACTGAGAGTCCATCTTTGGCACAAACACACACACTTGGGATGGGCTAATGTTTCAGTGTCAGGGTTCGGGAGGCTCCGACCAACCAACTCGGCCAGAGACTAAGTGTTGGCCGGAGGTTCCTACCGCCTAGGGTCGGAACCTCCTGACCAAAATCTGTGAGTAAACGCTAAGTGACGTATATGCCAATGCCTATTAAAGCCCAAACTTGGTTCTAGCCGTTGGTTGGCCATCCACTTCATTTCCACTGACTCCTAGCCTCTCCTAAGGTTCTTTGACTCTCCCAACTAGTGTTGTAGTGCATCCTTGGTGATTCTTCTGAAGATCTAGTGGGAAATCGAGTGAATTTTGTTGAGAAAGGCTTAGGAGAATCTTGTGCACTTGAGGATGACGTGGATTGGCTGCTGTGGAGCTTAATTCTCTTGAGGGAAACCTCCTAGACAGTTAGGCATCTCCGCGAGCTTCCTTGAATGTGGATTGTCCCTTTGGAAAGTTTGTGAAGGTTAACCTCGCCTCCGCAAGGAAAGGAGGTAAATTCTAGGATACCAAAGTTGATCTTCGTGGTCGCTTGGTGAGGCAAGGGTCGATCAAGACCCGCTCTTGGAGCTCCTCAACGGAGACGTAGGATCTTTGTGATCCTTAAGCTTCGGGAAAAATCTTTGTGTCTCCGTTGTGCTTTCTCATTATTGACTTGTTTTGTATCATTTACTTGCTGTTTTTATCTGCTACCCTATACTTGCTCCACTCTTGACCCTCTGAATTAAATAAAGATTATCCAGTCGCTATTTATTGAGGTGTCTTGTAGAGTTAGAACACTAGGTCGAACCTCCGGTGTTCTTGCCAGAACTCCGCCCAGCCCTCTCGCCAGCGCCGAGAGAGCCGGTCGGAGCCTCATACCATTTTGGTCAAAGTTCCTACCAATATTTTCACCGCTGCTTTTTGGAGAATTTTTCAGGAACGCCTATTCACCCCCCCCCCCCTCTAGGCGACATCAGCGGACTTTCAGTGGTGGATCATAAAACCAAAGTCAAGGAAGACCTCATTGCCGACTTGGAGGAAACTTTTCAAAGCCTTCGAAGATTCAGATGAAGTTGAACCCCAAAAGTGCGTCTTCGAAAAGTACCTTCGGAAAAAGCTATCGGCTTCATCGTATCACATACGAGGCATCGAGGCAAATCCAGAGAAAACCAACTCGCTCTCCATCTATGAACATGGCGACCCCCGATTAGCCAGAAGACCGGGTATAGAAACTGACTGGCTGCATGGCGTCACTCATCGATTCGTCTCCTAACTCGGCGAATGGGTAATGCCCTTTTTTCAAATTACTGAAGCAAGTTGACAATTTTCAATGGACACTTAGAAGCCCAACAAGCTTCCGAAGACTTCAAAAGCTTCCTCACGTCCACACCACCTTGTGTTGGCGTCACCAATGCCTAGGAACCACTTGTTGTATCTGGTGGCAACCACACCGGTAGTCAACACGGGTTGGTCGTCAAGCGGGCAGAGCCAGGACATATGCATAAAGTTCAAAGACCAGTGTACTTTGTCGATGAAGTCCTAGGCGAATCTAAGATAGATATCCAAGTCCAGAACTGTTATATGACTTGCTCATTATTGTTCGGAAATGATGCACTATTTTTAGTCGCATCAAGTTTGCAATCGTTCACATCATATCCACTCGGACATCCTACACATCGCGAAGCCACTGATCTCATCTCTTTGAATAGATAATAGATGCTCAAGTTGATGGCGTTTGATATTTTCCGCCACAGACCAACAAACAAGTCACAGGCACTTGGCACTTTTGTGGCCGAGTGGACAAGAGGTTCCAATGGCTACAATCAGTTGAGTAAGTTAGAAATAACTGATGATGTACTTTGATGGTTCTCTACGGATCGGCGGAGCAGGGGCCGAACGTCGTTCTGACGTCACCCATGGAAGGAAAAAAAACTCAAATACGTCCTTCAGATGCACTTCCAGAATCACACAACGTCACCGAGTACGAGGCACTTCATCCACAGGCTCCACATTCGCCATATCATCAGCATCCGACGACTGGTTAATTCGTGGGGATTCTCAACTTGTTGTAAACCAAAGTCATGAAAGACTGGATATGTTCTAAACGATAACATAGAGGCGTATTATCAAGAAGTACGA
>RYFJ01003502.1:0-59226 GCA_003991445.1 Oryza meyeriana var. granulata | reverse complement strand
GAGTGCAGGTTTGGGACAGCAATGAGCTCAGATCATGGAGCCATAGAGTGCATTGAGTACAGGCAAGTCCAGGCGCCAGGTCAGTAACGGGCCAAAGATGGGCGCGAGTACTCGGGCACCCAGTGGCACACCGCGAGTGGGAACTAGGAAGAAACTGCCAGACACATGCTTTAGGTTGACGGCTACGGCTCTATGACCTCTGGACAGATAGCGGCTTAGTCTCCAAAGAGTGGTTATCTGGGTTTTCTGGAAATCTGGTTCCGATGTAGATATTGATGTTACCGTTATGTAGGAGGGCACTTTGACTTCAAGGAGACGTCGGGTACCTATGTCGGAGCCCAGCGAGCAGCGGGTGAGCAACCTGCGAGCGGACGGTCAGTTGAGAGACTGAACTGTCTGACTGAGGGCGTTGACACGGCGAAAGGGGCGGTTGTTGGGTGTCATAGTCTCAGGTGCGAGGCTGGAGGCTGTGAGGTGAGAGCTGAGACCCGTCGCCATGCTTCGTCGCGTCGCTCGTCGTTACATGCTGTCGTTGCTGTCAGTGCCTTTGGAAGGCGGAATCCCAGGTGAAGCATCCCCGTAAGTTTGGAATTCCGTGGTGGCCCGAGGAACTGCGAGAGTTACAAGCGAGAGGTGCGGCGGGAGGGAGGTAAGATTGCTTTGCCCTCGAATCGGCGCCCAGGGGATTAAGGTATATTCATGTACTTTGGAATCTTGGTAGTCTCCTTGACGAGTTGTTTGAGCTGATTCGCCTGCACTGTTTCCCTACAAATGTTGACCGTCGGAGAGGTATGACGAGTTTGATGGGTTGCCCTATGTTAAGATATGGACCAGTGGGATTTAACAGCTGGAAAGTAGAAGGTGCAAGGAGAGGAATTTGGCTGGGAGCCGTTAATCAGCTTAGGACGAAATTGGGAAAGCAGAAGATTGGAAGTAGATATCCCTGATGTTCTTATTATTGTACAGCATGTTGTTTTCCGGCTGCAGTGTGTATGACTGCATGGTGAGTGTTGACTATTTTGCTGTGCAGCCCTCGAAGTCAGAGAAGGTGGAGAGGCCAAGGCGGGCTCGAAAGGAAGTCCGACCTGCGGGCCGTGGCGAGTTATCGAGAAGAGAAGGCTGAATTGAAGAAGGCAACGCGAGCTTGAGAAGGAAAGGTCGACTGGAGAGCAAACAATGGAGAGGCGACTACGAAGTAAGTCTCTGACTGACAATGATTTACAATCATTAAGTACTTATTGTAGTTTTGCTGACAAGTTTACTGTTGGTGAACCAGGAGCTGCTGAGCAATGCCAAAGATTCGGGCTTTGCAGGGAGATGAAGTCATCAGGAGTCGGGAGTCCTTTCCGAGTTGTGAAGGTCCTTGACGTATGATGTCAATGTGGGAAAGCTCGAAAGGTGTTAAGTGCGGGGTTACGAGACCGAGTATCCGAAGAGGTCTCGATAGGTACTGTTCAGGCGTGGCCAGACTCTGGCGATGAATCCTCTACAGGGAGACTTGAAGCCATTGGAGAGGGATTCGCGGGAGCGATACTGAGGAGGCGGCTAGAAGTTGTAGCCAAGGCGGAGGCGACTGAGGGTGATCACCCACAGACCGTATGTAAATACAGTCCGTCATGCGTCGGTTTTGAATTTTTGTAAAGACTGTGTAAATATATGTGTGATAGCCGAAGCGCTGAATTATTATTGTTGTCATTGCTTAACCTATATATTACGGGTTGGTTATAGGAGCTTAAATAAATGTTTCACCGAGAAGAAGCTGTATCAGGCAAATACAAAGTCGTTGAAAACTTCATAACTTAAGTAAAACGGCTCGATATATTATTGACAAGACATATAATACTGCAGCCCGACTCACTACTTGTTGGAGAGGCAGCGTGTGAGTCAGAGAATCTGTACACATGGAAAAGTATAAATCAGGTATAGAAAGACGTAATGGTTCTATATTCATGAGTGTGATGAAGGGAACATTTTATTATTCGTCGGTAGGGGTTTGGTGACATAGTTAATGAACGGCTATCTTGGGGATAGTTTTGCTGTTTTGTGGTTTGTATTTTCTCAAGAAGATTCAACAAAATGTCGGCACGGGATTGCGCTTGTGGTAGCAGTAGGCTGAGATACTTGCCGACTGGATTATTGGAAATCTTGCTTCTCATGATTAGTTCGAATGGGGTATTGTTTGATGGTGTTTCTGAGCTAAGCGATCGTGGAGAGCAAATCTAAATCAGTTTGGTAGCATAGCTCGCCGTAAACAGAAAGAAAGGGGATGCGCTGTTGTGACTACGTGTTTGAGAGACTAGAGAAAGTGGGAGCTTCTTGTAGCAGGCCCGATATGGTTGTAGTCAGTCACATATCCTGGCTTGATACCTTGTTAAGACCATAACCATTGGTGCGTCACTGCCATCTGCTCCGCGGGTGGCAAGCGCATAGCGATTTGATTGCGAAGTCGTCAAGAATTTGAATCACTCCATGAACTAAGTGCCGTTGTCAGTGATGATGGTCGGTTTAGGGACCGAATCGTATATATACCATGATGAAGTCTTTGCTCTGCGCTGTTTAGGTAGCAAGGGTTTTGCCTTACATTTCGTGAATTTATACACTAAGAGATAAGTGTGTGCCCTCTGCACTTTCTTGAAGGCTGCCATGTTGAGCCCCATGGTGAAGGGCAAGAGATTGCGATTGTTTTGTTTGAGTTTTGGGCTGGGAGATTGGTTTGGTCTTGCATAGGAATGGCGGTCCCTCGATGTGCGAACATGTTTTAAATCTGTTACTGCTGTCGGCCCAAAAAAATCCCTGCTGTAGCTTTCCCAATCTAAGATCTGATGCGGCTGGTTTGTAATATGCCGAGTGGGATCGATTCGAATTGGCCTTGCCTCTAGTGGTGAGAAGGGCATGAGGACCAGAAGACGTTCTACGTAAGGTCTTCTCGAGACAGAACTCTGCTTTGACGTTTGATTTGTTGATTGATGCGATCTCTGGAGTTTGTCGTCTAGGAGGATTTGATATGGGTCTGCAGTTTGACATATGTTAAAGTATCTTGTTGCGAGGTAGGTTTCACCCTCCGCTTCTGGAGGTTTTTTCTTGCTGGATGTATAAGTTGCGACAAGATCCTGTCGGACTGTTTTGCTTAGATCCATGTGGCATTCGTTGCACTCGTTGTATTGTTAGACATGTTTTTTCATGGTCGAACTTGGTTTTCATTCGAATTCTGACTATGGCGATTTGTGTCGTATGGCCTGTTTACGTTTGCATGAATTGGTTTGACACGAGTTGGAATTCTCGACAACAGTTGGTGGATGTCTAGTGATATAGGTGCGGAGCCGTGGATAAGTGCCTCGTCTGCAGCGACGTTGTGGGAAGCAGGAAGTGATTTGGAGAACGTACTTGGGTTTTTCCGCCGGTAGGGGAGTGTACGAGCCGGCCGGCAGCGATCCATAGAGAACGTGAAGTTTGTCATACTCTAGCTTCATGTTGATGTGGCATTTGAATTCTATCCTCGGCACGAAGTCGGCTTGAGCTTGTGATTGATAGCTGTCCGTGGCTGGAAGGTGATGTCAAACACCATCAACTCGAGCCCATTTGGCGATTCGCCGGTGGCTCACGATTATGCATGTCACAGCCCTAAATTTAAATTAAGGTAATTAGTGTTAAGCCCTAGCTAATCTTTGCTTTGTGCTCGTTGTCACTTCCCAGTTTATATATCTAAAAATCTACAAAAAATTCTTAAACATGTCAGGTGATGTGAGTAAGCCTGTAAATTTTTACATAATTTTATCCTTCAATAATACTTCAACAGTCTCAATCAGCAAGTCTAGGAAGCTAGCTGAATAAATTGGGTTACTTCTGAATTCACCAGATGAAAATGAGGATAATTAGACAGAGCCTTTTTGCCAAAGTGTGTGCCAACATGAACCCTATCACTAGTAATTTTGGCTCAATTTAATTCAAAGAAGTCAACATGAAATAATAGGAGCAAAGCCCTAGGGACATGAATCAAGCTGCAGAAAAACTGGATCAGTGACCCCATTTGCAAATTCGCCAAAATAAACCAGATCATTTAACACGAAATTTGGGTCAGCATGTTAACACATCTTCCTCTACCTCCAGTAATTTTCCCTAATTTATCTCCTTATTTATTGCTGAAATCACAGATGCAAGACAGCTGTCCATACAGCTCCAAAACAGTTCTAGAGTATCTCCTCTCTTATTTCACTGAGCAGTGGGACCCAACAAACCCTGGCCCACCTGTAAGCCTCTGCAGTCTTGGGAGTGAGTTTTGCCCATTCTACCCCACCCCTCTCTTTTCCCTAGAGATTAACTACAAGGGCCACAAGACATAGATAAATCTAGCCAAGAATGCGTAGAAAACATTTTCTTACATGTGGGACCCTTGGAACACTATAGCACAAAGCAACTCAGCACTGCATGGCAGCAGGTGTCGTGCTCCTTCTCTCTGCTCTAACAGCTCACAGGGACCTGAGATAAGCACCGGTCTGGGAACCTCGACATCTCGACTCAAACTTCGCCAGAAGGACCTCCTCCTCATCCTCTTCACGTTCCACCGAGAAACCGACAGAGAACCAAGGATCGCAGCCGGCAAGCCCATCTGCTCCTCTGCCGGCAGTGCTCGATCGGTCCGAGCCAACGCCGGTGAGCTCCATCCTTTCTAAGCCTCCAGAAATGATCTGCAACTCCTAATAGTTCCATTTTGCATTACCTTGCCTAGGAACTGTCGGCTGAAGCAGCGCTGGTCGCCGCCGTGTTCTGTCTCTGCACTTCAGCGCCGCCGTCGGCGCCATCCCGCCGTTCCGGCCGCCTCGGAGTGAGTCTGACCGAGCCCTTGCGCCAACAACGTCTCGCCTCCAGAAGCCCGCTACCCGAAGGAATCGAGTCGCGAAGCCCTGAGCGCCGAGATCGGCCTCCATCTTCCCAACTCCGGCGAGCTCCGCCAACGCCGATTCGTCTTTGTGGTGAGCCCTCGCTTCAATCTTTGCACCGTAGCCGTCCTCAGGAAGTCTGTAACCTGGTGGACACCGTGTCTAGCACAGGGACTGAAGAAAGAGCTGCCGCCGTCGTACAGAGGATTTCTGCCGCCGCGCGACCAATCGTTGCAACCGCCACCGGCCGACAGGACCTCACCGGCCTCGTCAAACCTCACGGTGAGAACCCAGATACTTGGTAGACGCATATGCATGCATTAATATGGCCAGCTTGAGCTTGTAGAAAGTTTTCCCCTATCGACCCGAAAAGTGCCGCTGCTGGAGATTGCCGCCGGCGAGATTCCGGTCACCCGAGGTGTCAAGAAGACCACCTTTAGCTCCACTGTGAACTCCTCTACCCTTTCTATTTTGGGCCCGACTACAGCCGACGCCGCATCGCCGTCACGCCACGGAGAAGCTCGGTGACTAAAACCTCCTTTGTTGCACCGGACATCCTCTCCTGGAACGGACGTCCATTCGTTGTTCCTGCGCCCTGCTCTGGCTTCGTCTCTATGTCGCTCAGGCCCCACCTGTAAGAGAGAAAGAGAGAAATAAGAAGAAAAGAAAATGTTAAACTGAATTGTTTTTCCAACAGAAAAATAGCTCAACTTTGTAAATTCATATCTTGGTCATTTCAATCATTTTTGAGTGAAACCAATTTTGCTCACTCTGTAAATTTGTGAACTTTAATACTGTCAAATAAAATATTACCACTTCTGTACAGGCATATCTATAAAATAATATAGAAGCAATAATAAATTATTTTGTGCTTAAGAACTTGAAATATTTCTATAAAATCCATTATGACTCTTCTGAGGTGAACCAAATTTCTATAGATTCATAAAAATGTGCTCTTTAATTTTGTAACATAAAAAGTGGGAACTTCTGTGTAGGGTTTTTCTCTAAAATGGAAATACTTTTTTATATATCTTCTTTATAACCTAGAAGTTTATAAATTTCTAGAAAAATTCATCCTAATTGCTAAAACTGTGAAACCACTTTATTTAACTCAGAAAATTGTAATCTTTGCTGTGAATAATTTGCATTTGACAAAACTACCTCTCAAAATAGGCCCAAAGTATTTTTCTAACCTTTCTTTTTGTTAAACTTGTAAATTCATATCTAAATCGTTTTAAATCGAATTTCAGTGAACAAATTTTGTCAGAACCAGGAGGCTATGTATTTTCACATCAAAATGCTCACGATCATAAAATTCTACCAGAGAACGAAATATACATTTTTCCACTTAGGGTTTTCCTATATGTTTCGGCTTTTGCCATTTCAGCCCTCTACCTTGTTATTTTTGTAGCTCCCAATCTAGGGATGCAAATGACTTGGTTCTTTCTCCAAAAATCTTATTAGGACAATGCCCTACCTACTGTATTTTATCTCATATTAATTGATCATTTTTGCATAGACATGTTATTGCTTCTTATTTGCAATATTCGCTTCTTATCGATAGATTTCTGAGGATATGGAGTACGTGGAGATTAACCAGAGCTTGAGAGTGCCCTATCACTGCAGCAGGCAAGCATCTAAGCATATTGAACCTATGTCTTCTATAAATTTATTTGTTTGCGAAAAACTATCTATATGCACGTGTTGGTCTGTTTAAATGGGGAAAACGGGTAGAGTCAATTATACCAATTGTATGCATTTCCATCCCTTGATTGTTGATACATGCTGATACCTTGTCACCACTGGTTAAGGACTTTGAAATACTTTTATTTTACCGAATGCTTAGCCATGCTATTCTAGGACTTAGCAAAATCCGATAGTTGGAGCTATCAGTTCAAAACTAGTTTAATGCGAATAAATGGGTTAAAATCTGACAAGAATAACTTCTGATTAATAATTGAGAATATGTTTGACTTGGACGGATGATAGGGCGATGAAGGGATGGTGTTTTCCCGATGCACGTAGCTCCGTCTGGGTCGTTAAGGACCGAACATGTTGACGTCTATTCAAGCACCCTACGTACTTCCACACGCCGGTTATGGGACGGCTTAACTCAGTAGCACGGGAGGCTGTGGCCATCTACGCCCGTCCGTCAGTCGTGAGGGGAGACCTTTGGAGGACCTCAGTGCGAGCATGCACGTGCGGGCCTGCACTTGGTGAATCCATACTTGGCCGGAGGTGCCTCCCGCGACGGTGAGCCCGCCTTAGCTGCCACGCACGCACGCGGCTAAGTCATTGGGGGCCCAGACGTGGTTTAGGTTGTTGGGGCTAAGCATGCAAAAGGTTTTGTTGTGACCTCTAGTCTGCACTCAATGTGTAGAGTGTGGGTACCAATGGGTACGGATCAAACTAGAGTGTAGCCGTTTGGCTTCTATCACATCGTGTGGGTAAAGATGTACACCTCTGATCAGAGTAAGAACTATTTGAATAGCCGTGTCCACGGTTACGGACGACCACTTGATGTGTTAGTCAGTCTATGTTAGCATCCAACTTGGGATATGTGGTTACGGGAATATATGGTGATACCATGACTTAGGATAGTCATGGATGAATGGGTTTATATAAAAGGTTTTAATGATAAATATGACTTGGTTTTAGTCATGGATAATGATATGCTTGTGTAGCATAATTGTTTGGGCAATGGTAGCCCATGTATGATGATTATGACTTGGTTTAGTCATGAGAAAGGATATGCTTGTGTAGCATAATTGTTTGGGCAATGGTGACCCATGGGTAATGTTTAGAGCACGATTGGTGCTCATTTATATTTCATTTTCAGAACTATAAGCTTGCTGCCCTAAAAATTCAGATTGTGTTATTTCTCAAAATGCTTATAGTTTCAAGTATTACTTGCTCAATAAAATCAGCTTTATGCAAAATCAGAGTCACATAGCCATATTCCTTGATGTAGAGACTAGCATTATTCCTTTGTACTATTAATACTATGTAAGTCTTGCGGAGTACCATTCGTACTCACGTTGCATCTTTTTAGGTGAGGATAACGACGAAGATGGTGTGATCTACTGTTATCCCGCAGAGGGTGGCGAGGATAATGTGTAGTTGAAGTTAAGTTCTGCCCCAGTTGGTTGCCCTGTGGTTGGGATTGGCACCACTGGTCTTATCTTTTGTGTTTATATTTTTCCGCTGCTATATTTGTATACTCTGTGATGAATTAGGGTGTGAGAACCCTCTATGTAATATTTATAACCCTGCTGTTCGTTTATCCATATTTAGAGTACTTGTGATGTTTATCAATTGCTTGTGATGAAAGTGTGAGGCTAGTCGCTTTCCTGGGGACTAGCTGAACATGAGTATGAGTTGTGTATAATTGAGACGGTTGGGGGATAGCTATTGTGGTTCGAGTCCTCTGGGGTATGTATCGTGTTTGGTCGCCATCATCGAGTGGTTTGACGGGCGTATGACGGGGAGGACTAGCAAGCTATCCTTATGATTATCTCTTTTGTACACTTCTCGGCATTTTGGAGTTGTATTGTGAGTGGGTAAAGATTATGGCAAGTCTGCGATGAGGATGGATGGTTACTGCATTTATTCGGGTTTTATTTGAGACCCCATCCATCTAGATAGTTCACGTTGCCGTAATAGTTACTCTTCATAATGCACTTCCGGGGTGCCCACAATGCAGGACATCCCCGAGTGGATACAATGTGACCACCGTGACTTGATGCGCTTGGAAATAATGCTCTAGCTTCCGGACAGTGATGAGTAGGCCATACAACAGCTTCTGGACCTACGGAAATCTCATCTTCGAGTCGGCAAGGACCTCGCTGACAAAGTAGACTGGCTGTTGAATCTTCTGTATGTGACACTATTCGGATCGCTCGACCACCAGCACCGTGCTGACTACCTGAGTAGTTGCTGCCAGATACAACATTAATGGTTCTTGGGGCATTGGTGACACCAACACGGGTGGTGATGTGAGAAATTTTTTGAAGTCTTCGAAGGCTTGCTGGGCTTCAGGAGTCCATTGGAAATTGTCTGCTTTCTTCAATAGCTTGAAAAATGGCATGCCCCGTTCGCCTAGTCGGGAAATAAACCGGCTGAGTGCCGCCATGCAGCCTGTCAGCTTCTAGATGTCCTTCTGGCAAGTCGGGGGTGCCATGTTCATGATTGCGTTGACTTTCTCCAGGTTGGCCTCAATGCCGTGATTCGAAACGATGAAGCTGAGTAGCTTGCTAGATGGCACACCGAAGGCGCACTTTTCTGGATCCAACTTCATCTTGAATCTTCAAAGATTTTGGAAGGTTTCTTCCAAGTCAGCGATGAGGTCTTCTTTGGACTTGGTTTTGATCACCACATCATCGACGTAGGCCTTCATGTTGCGCTCGATCTGAGCGTGTAGACACCGCTGAATGGCCTGTTGATACGTTGCTCCAGCCTTTTTCAAACCAAATAGCATAGTGATGTAGCAGTACGCTCCAAACAGCGTGATAAAAGACGTCTTTAGGTAGTCCTCCTCCTCGAGGCTGATTTGGTGGTATCCCAAGTAACAGTCGAGAAAGCTGAGAAATTCACACCTTGTGGTTGAATCCACCAGCTGATCTATTCTGGGTAGACCAAATGGATCCTTGGGGCACGTCTTGTTGAGGTTGGTGTAGTCGACACACATGCGCCATTTACTATTTTTCTTCCGGACCAGGACTGGGTTTGCCAGCCAATCTGAGTGATAGACCTCTTTGATGAACCCGGCTGCGAGAAGCTTAGTTATCTCCTCCCGGATAGCATCTTTACAATCTTGGGCAAAGCGCCGCAGCCATTGCTTGACTGGCTTGGCATCTGTCTTGACGTTGAGGGCGTGCTCGATCACCTCCCTTGGTACGCCCGGTGTTGATGGTTTACACCGGCAATAAAACTATAGGGCTACTCGGCAAGGGGAAACTCAGTGGATTGCAGAGGAACACAAAGAGATTTTATACTGGTTTAGGCCCTCGATGTGTGGTAATACCCTACGTCTAGTTGTGGTGTTATTCCTCTAAGATGTTTGTCGATCAATGATCCCGTCGCCCCTTGAGGGGCACCCTGCTTCCCCTTATATACTGGGGGGCAGGGGTACATGATAAGGATCCCAGCCGGATACGGCCAAGGGATTTCCTTCTTAGAGATAGAAACCTATCCGACTAAGAATGCTATTCCTTATTGCTCAAGGTAAAGTCTGCCGGGTGCTATCTTATCTCTAATTACATGATTTGGCCCATATTCTATCCGAGTGGCCCATATACTGGTGATGAGGTACCCGGGGCCCATGGTCTCCACAGTAGCCCCTGAGACCTTCATAGTTGAGTCACAGCTGATGCCAAGTGCTCATCCTCCGCGGTGAAGATTGCCCGAGTGCGATGCTCCCGAGTACTCTTTGTCCGAGTAGGTCTTCTTCCCGAGTCTTGCTTTATGTCAGCTGGCAGCGAGGCTATGAAGGGCTTCATGTACATGTATGAATAGTGTCCAACGAATAGGCGCACCTATTAGGTGTAGCCCTTGACTTTGTGCTTAATTGTGAAGACAATTAAACATAAAGTCAAAGATCTTTAACCTGGAAGTCTTTCCCAAGTAGATTACTACTGATATATGAGACTCTTCGGTATCATGTTAACCGGAATATGATTTATAGTCTTGCCGAGTAAGGAACTACTCGTATGTAGGACTCTTCGACTTCATGTCAGTCGGAATGTGTGTTTATAGTCTTGCCAAGTAGGATGCTACTCGTATATGGGACTCTTCAGCGTCATGTCAGCTGGAAAAGGGGGATTTATAGTCTTTCCCGAGTGACGTCCCACCCAGAAGTTAGACTCCTCCGCGTCATGTCAGCGGGAATAAGAAATTTATAGTCTCTCCCGAGTAGTGCACTACTCGAAAGTTAGACTCTTCAGTGTCATATCGGCTAGAATGATGTTGCTCATGGCAACTGATGGCCACGCATGTAGGCCGAGTACCACTTTATGAAAATAAATCCATGGCGTGGTCAGGTGTACTCGAGAAAGATACCTGCATCCCCAATTTTAATGAAGACTAGCTTGTGATCCGTGTAAGGATATATCCTCGAGACCTGGGGGATAGAACAGATATCCAAACATATATGTTTAGCAATAAGGCTCTCATGAAGCATATCTGTTTACCTCATCGGCTCCTGTTAGTAGCACCAGCGCTATAATTTCAACTCAGCCTGCGGGCGGCCCGCATGGAGCATGCTACTGTAGGAACTCATATCTTGGTGGCCCAGTGCTGACTGTGTAGGCCCAAGCCCACTAAGTCGGCATCGGCTCTATAAAAAGCGGGGAGAGAGAAAAAGATTCCTTCATCTTCTCCAAATCAGCCAATCGCTTCATCTTCCACCTTCGCGCCCAACTTTTCGCCTCCCGCTCGGCTAGGGTTAGCTGCTACTGTTCCCCACCCGAACTCGGGCGATTCCAATCCTCTTCATCTGTTCCAAGCCCCCGATTCGCTTCTCCCCCAAATCTTTCCGCTCCCAATCATGCCGAAAGCTTCGGATCTTGCGGGTGCATCGGGGAATGCCTGGCGGACTTCTGATTGCGGCTCGGTGAAACTGAGGCTGCTGGAGAGTCAATTGAAGTTGCCCAGTCAGGAGGTGATCCGTTGGCGGCCGGCTAAGGGTGAGTCGGTCCCAAATCCCCAATTTGGTGAAACAGTAGTTTTTGCCTCTTTTTTCGATCGGGGTTTGTGCCTTCCCTCTTCTGATTTCTTCCGCCGCATCCTTGACTTCTATGGGCTGGAGTTGGTGAATTTGAATCCCAACTCGATTCTTCAAATCTCCATATTTGTCACTCTTTGCGAGTGTTTTTTAGGTGTAGAACCCCATTTTAATTTCTTCAGGCATCTGTTCCACATCAAACCCCAGCCCTCCAAAAATAACATCAATGTGATTGGGGGGGCTGGTCTCCAGTTGAGGAGTGATGGGAAGAAAACATATCTTGATCTCCCCTTGAAATCTTCCTTGAAAGGCTGGCACAAGGAGTGGTTCTATTGTGTAGATCTGGCTCCCTTCTTGCGTCCATTCACCGGCATGCCGCCGGTAGTTTTACCAAGTTGGTCGGCAGAACCAACCTATGAGGAGATGGGGAAAGTGCACCAATTGTTGGGGAAATTAGATGACCTCAAGAAAGCTGGCCTGACTGGACCTTGGGTGGCTCGTCGCTTCCTAACTCGGCGCATCTAGCCGCTGAAACTGAGGAGAGCATTTGGCTGGGCTTTTAAGGGCAAAAATGATCCTGACCGAGTGAGCAACGAGTCAGTTAACAAACGCACGGTGACCAAGACCCTGTTCGGTTACTTCTCCGAAAGGGTGATTGCGACCGAAGATGATAATCGCCGGGTCGCGGCTTATAGGTTCATTCAGCCCCATACCAAGATAATCTTTAACCTTCTTCCGTGACAAACGCCTATGGACCTGTATGTATGATTGCCTGGCATTGTATGATGTATTTTGTGGATTCTTCTGTAGTGGTGTGAGGAGTTTGATGAGGACTCGTGCCCATTGTCAGCCGTCAAATCAAAGAAGAGGCTGAGGAGCCCCTCTACTACCCAACCTGACTCCAGGAGAGCGGGGAAGAAGCCTATTCTATATCGGGGCGAGTGGGCCATGACGCCGCGTGCCATGGCAGGAAGCTTGAAGATAAAGGACACCGTCGCCGCGGTGCCCAAACGATCAAGTCCTAGGTTGGGACTTGTACGGCTGAGCTCGACATTGCCAAGCTCGGCAAAAGCACCGCCGAGTGCACGATCCAAGCGGGATCCGCCAAGCACGCGGGTGCCCGAGTCGGCTACGCCCTCAATGGGACCGCCTCCAGCTGCCACGTCTCCGCCAACTGATTCGCCAGCCGGGCCGACAACCGGAGGTAGCGCTCCACCAGGACCCGGATCGCCCTGCAGGAAGCTGATGTTCTCCAAGAGGTATGCTGCTCCGGATCTTCTAGGATTCTTGTCTGTTGCAGTAATACTTTGATGATTGTCTTGTGATGCAGTAAGCGTGTCGACATCGATCTCAAGGAGACCACTCCGACCGCTCCCCTTGAAGAGCCCGTCCTAGCCGAACTGGCACCTGCAAGCATACCCGCTGAGCCGGAGGCCAGCCCAGTCACAGAGACTGTGGTGGTCCCGACTGTGGGGCCGCAGTTGCCGCCCAACCAAGGGGCAGTTACTGAGGCTGCTACCCCAGCCCCTGAGTCGCTGCCCGCTGTAAGGTCGCTGCTGGAGCCCCCGAGTTGATTCCTGAGGCCGCGGGGGACGCCGGCGTGGGGGCCGAGACCCCGTTGCTATCGTCGTCATCATCGTCGCTGCCGCCGGAGATCCTAAACCTTCCTCGGATTGAAGCTCCGCCGTGTAGGCTCCCTCGGACGTTCACCTGGATGGTGCCCGACGGAACCGTGAAGAGTTTCAGGCTTGATGAGGCCGCGGCGAGAAGGGAACGTGAAAGCTTGCTCTGTGCCGCCATCACCGGGTCCTAGGGAGTTGGGGTATGATTTTTGTGGCAGAGTCATGGTAGTCTTCTTGTTTTGACGTCCGACTCCACTCTTGGTTTATTCTTTCCTTGAGCAGAAACTTATCAATTGCAATGAGGAGATGACTGAGATCTTGGTCGAAATGGCCCCCCACCTCGCAGAATTACAGCAACTTCGGGCGTTGAAGGCCGAGATGGAGGAGTGCCACGCGGGGAGGGAAGCTTGGATGAAGGATGCTGCCACCCAGCTTAGGGATGAGAATTGGGCCCAAGCCGCGAAGATTAGAGGTAAGTCCCCCGAATGCATCTTCCCGACTAAACTCTTTGATGTACTTCTCCAGCCGCGTTGTTCCCGACTGCCCAGTTGTGTCTTGGCCGCATGGTCAAGTTCTTGACTAATCTGTCATGCAGCCCTCGAAGCCGAGTTAAAGACCCGGACAGAGGGGGAAGCCTAGCTGAAGAAGGCAGAAGAAGCCAGAGCCGGGCTTGAGAAGGCCAAGACTAACCTGACAAAGGCCAACACCGAGCTCGAACGGGAAAAGGCCGAGTTGGAGAAAACCGTAGCCAAGTGGGAGGCCAACTACGAAAGTAAGTCCCCAACCTGACCGTGATCTTAACCAATCCATTAGTCATTCCATCTGTAACCGGGCCTGACAAGTTTACTTACCGGTGGACCTGGACAGACATGAGAGCCAATGTCCAGGCCCAGTATCGGTTTTACACAGAGGAGATAAGAGTCATCAGGGAGTCACGGGAAGCCCTCGTCGGGTCTGTGAAAGGGCTCCTTGACCTCATAGATCCTAGCCCTATGGGAACCAGTTGCAGCAGGTGTTGACGCCGAAAACCGCCGGGGGCTGTTCGGTGTCTGGGGAGACACGCGAAGGCCTGGGAGATTTGCTTCACTCCAGTGCAGGTCCTAAAATCTTGAGGTTCGTAGGCGTGCCAGTCAATTTGACCCTGCAATTGACAAGGAGAAAAGATGTCAAATTCGTGAGCCAATCGGCTGGAAGCCGGCTTGGACTCATCTCATCGGCCGATGACCGATTTGTACTGTAGCACTTACACATCGACTAGAAGCCGATGATGGCATGAGCAATAACGGAATAATAAATAAATATTAAACTAGCCAATCATTGAAGGGATGCTCAAAAATTGGCTGTAAATTGATAAAGTAAATAAGCATGATGCATAAATAGATAGATTAAATAAACTTCAGCCAATTATGATTAAAAATTACTATTATCACTGCAAAGATATTGCTCGTACCCATGCCCGGGCCCTTGCTCGTGCCCTGGTTCTTACCTGTGCTCGTGCCCGGGAACTTGACTGAGCTCGTGCCCGAGGTCAATAGAGTAAACCAATCGGCTGGCCCTTAGCCGATCGTAGCAGTAACGCAGGCAAGAATGTATAACAAGGCAAGCGGTATAATCGGCTGTGTTTAAGAGATAACTTATTGGCTAAGCACTCCGATAAAACACCGCATTAAAACCCATCGGCTCATCAAGAGCAAAGCTATTATCGTCAGTCTAGTAGATCGGACCCAACCGTTGCAGCACAGACTGATGATGATAACAATACCTCGATAGGCCGATAGATCTGATGCGATCGTGATGTAAAATACGATAACTTATCGGCTATACGCTCCGATAAGACGCTTGTGCACAAGGTATCAACCTAACAGGAACGATTTATCACTTGCAGTTTAATAGGTCGGACCTAACCGATGCAGCACAAACTGATGATAAACCGCTCCCAGTAAGCCGATACGATCTACGCACGCGTGATGTGATATACCTAATCAATCTATGAGATCAAACTGAACTGATGCAGCCATAGACAAAATAAATATATCGTGGTAAGCCGACTACAATAAACCGACTAGAATATTGGACCTAACCGAGGAAGTCCTAGCCGATAGGTAGCCGGGGTGACGAGACTTACCCTCTCGCAGGAGTTCGGACCTAACCGATGTAGCCCGACTCGAGAAGCAGGAACCCGTCGAAAGGGTGGCGATGCGTCGAATTTGATTGATCTGTGTGGATGATTTACAAGGTCCCCGGGCGTACGTATTTATACCCCGAGTTACATGAGTCCTTATTGGACACGGTACATGATTTCCTAATTATAACAGAAAACACTAATAAGACCCAACCGGACACGAGGTCGGGTTTCCTAAAGATAAGCGCGTGCCTAATTAATATATACAGTAAATAACTGCCATACAGCGGTCTTCACGGCCCCCTTCCGGAATCGGTCTCTTCTGGATCAATTTCCGCCAGTTGACTGCAACTTTCCCCTTGACCGAATCTGATACAGGGCCTTACCAAATTTTGGCGCTAACAGCAGGATCCCCCAAGTAGAGGTGCGTCTTGAGGATGCACCGAGTGCCTTGAAGAAGTACTCGGATGAGCATGTCATTGCCGGCGTGGCCCAAACCCTGGCGATGACCAAATCAATCTACCCGAGGGCAAACATTGAAGCCATTGGGGAGGGGTTTGCTGAGGAGACGACGCTCGAGGAGGCGCTGGAGCTGATAGCCTGGGCAAGGCCGACTGCTGAGATAATCACCCGAGACCTGGGTCTGTTAGAGTAATATATCATGTAGTCGGTATATATAAACTTTTGTGGAAAACATGTGTAAGTATATGTGCAATGCCACCAAGCCTTGAATTACTACTCAGTTGTCATTAGCCTTACTCGAATGTGTAGTCTGCACCGAGTTAGTCTGTCGGAACTTAATAAAATCGTTCACTGTAAGAAAGTACACTCGGGCAAATGTGACAGTCGTAGTAAGGCTTCATAACTGAAGTAAGACAGGCTCGTATATTGTTGACAAAAAAACATATAATACATGCAGCCCCCAACTCACTACTCGGTTGATACAAGCGGCGTAGTGAGTCAGAGAAAACTGTACACATGATAAAGTATAAAGCTCAGGTATAGAAAGGACGTAGCTGTTCTATATTCCATGAGTTGCTGATGAGGACACCGTCTTCGGTCTTTAGTCGGTAGGCGCCTGGCCGCGTGACCTCAGCTATAATGAACGGCCCTTCCCAAAGTGGGAATAATTTGTGCCTGTCTTTGGTGGTTTGTATTTTTCTCAGGACAAGGTCCCCGACCAAAAAGGCGCGGCCATGGACATTGCGATTGTGGTAGCGACGTAAGCCTTGAAGATACCTTGCCGACTGGATTGTTGTGATGTCCCTTGCTTCTTCCAACTGATCTAGCTCGACCAGTCGGGTATTGTTTCAGACGTCTTCTAAGTAAGCCCGGACTCGCGGAGAGCTAAACTGTAACTCTGTCGGTAGCATAGCCTCAGCACCGTAGACCAGGAAGAAAGGGGATTGCCCTGTTGCCCGACTAACCATGGTTCTGAGAGACCAGAGAACAGATGGGAGTTCTTGTACCCACCGGCCCGTGTATGGTTGTAGTCGGTCGAAAATCCTGGCCTTGATGCCTTGTAAGACCATACCATTGGCTCGTTCGACCTGCCCGTTGCTCCGCGGGTGTGCCACGGATGCATAGCATATCTTGATGCCGAAATCTTCGCAGAAGTCTTGAAATACGCCGCCCGTGAACTGAGTACCGTTGTCAGTGATGATGCGGTTAGGGACCCCGAATCTGAATAGTATATTCATGATGAAGTCCTTTGCTCGTGCCACTGTTATAGTTGCAACGGGTTTTGCCTCAATTCACTTGGTGAGTTTATCCACCACGACGAATAGATGTGTGAACCCTCCTGGTGCTTTCTTGAAAGGCTCGACCATGTCGAGCCCCCATACTACGAATGGCCAAGAAATAGGGATAGTTTGGAGTTCTTGGGCTGGGAGATTAGTTTGTCTTGCATAGAACTGACAACCCTCGCACTTGCGAACAATATCCTTGGTGTCTGTTACTGCTGTGGGCCAGAAAAATCCCTGCCGGTAAGCCTTTCTGACTAACGTCCTGGATGCGGCATGGTTGCCACATATGCCCGAGTGGATCGACTGCAGGATCTGCTTGCCCTCCTCGGTGGTGACACAACGCATGAGGACACCGGATTGTGGGTGCCATGGGCCCCGGGTACCTCATGACAAGCATATGGGCCACTCGGATAGAGGATGGGCCTAGCCTTGTAATTAGAGATATGGTAACCCTCGGCAGACCTTGCCTTGTACAATAAGAAATATATAGTCCTAGCCAGGTACATTATATCTCTAAGGGGAGATCTCCTAGTTGTAATCCGACGGGGACTCCTACCTTGTAACCCTGTCCCCTAGTATATAAGGGGAGGCAGGGTGCCCCCTGAGGGCAAGAGCACACATAAGCTCGCACGGCCATATGGTTCATCAGAATCGCCACCATAATTCCTCAAAGGAATACATATAAACTGGACGTAGGGTATTACCTCACATCGAGGGCCTGAACCAGTATAAAATCTCTGCGTGTTCCTTTGCAATCCATCAAGTTTCCATCCGCTGAGTAGCCCCATATATTTATTGCTGGTGTAAAACATCGACACGGATGCGCTCCTTCGGTACAGGTCTTCTCCAACTAGTAGGAAGCTTTTGCTTCGACGCTTGATCTGCTCGGCTTGATTGCGATCTTCTGGGAGTTTGTTGTCCAGGAGAAATTTGACAACAAGAGTCCGCCAGTCTTGACATATGTGCAGCACCTCATCTGTAGCCGGGGTAGGCTCGCCTCCCGACTGCTCCGGCGCCGGTTTCTTCTTGACTGATGGCTCCATGAGTTGCTCGATGAAGATTCTAGTCTGAACCGCTTCTCGCTTGGATCCCATATTTGCCAGCTCGTTTGCCACATCGTTGTATTGACGCAGGACATGTGTTATTTCCAGCCTATCGAACTTGTTTTCTAGCTTGCGAACCTCCTGATAGTATACCGCCATGGTGTCATCGAGACAAGTCTAGTCTTTCATGACTTGGTTCACCACGAGTTGAGAATCCCCGCGCACAACCAGTCGACGTATGCCGAGTGACATAGCGATGTGGAGCCCGTGGATGAGTGCCTCGTACTCGGCGACATTGTGGGAAGCCAGGAAGTGGATCTGGAGAATGTACTTTAATTTTTCGCCAGTGGGGGACGTCAATATGACTCCAGCCCTGGCGCCACCGATCCGTAGAGAACCGTCGAAGTACATTGTCCAGTACTCTAGCTTTGCTGTTGATGTAGGCAGTTGAACTTCTGTCCACTTGGCCACGAAGTTGGCTAGAGCTTGTGATTTAATTGCTGTCCTTGGCTAGAAGATGATATCGAATGCCATCAACTCAAGTGCCCATTTAGTGATTCGGCCGGTGGCCTCGCGATTATGAAGGACATTCCCGAGTGAAAACGCTGTGACCACCGTGACTTGATGTGCTTGGAAATAATGCACCAGCTTCCGGACTGTGATGAGTAGGCCATATAACAGCTTCTGGACCTATGGATATCTCGTCTTTGAGTTGGCAAGCACCTCGCTAACAAAGTAAACTGGCCGTTGTATTTTCTGGATGTGACCCTGTTTGGATCGCTCGACCACCAGCACCGTGCTGACTACCTGAGTGGTTGTTGCTAGATATAGCATTAGCGGTTCTTGGGGCATAGGTGACGCCAACACGGGACGTGATGTGAGAAGTTGTTTGAAGTCTTCGAAGGCTTGTTGGGCGTTCGGAGTCCATTGGAAATTGTCCTCCTTTTTGAGTAGCTTGAAAAAGGGCATACCCCGTTCGCCCAGTCGGGAAATGAATCGGCTGAGTGCCGCCATGCAGCCTATCAGCTTCTAGACATCCTTCTGGTTAGTTGGGGGAGCCATGTTCATGATGGCGTTGACTTTCTCCGGGTTTGCCTCGATGCCACGATGTGAGATGATGAAGCCGAGTAACTTGCCGGATGGCACTCCGAAGGCTCATTTTTCCGGGTTCAACTTCATATTAAATCATCGAAGACTTTGGAAGGTTTCTTCCAGGTCAGCGATGAGGTCTTCTTTGGACTTGGTCTTGATCACCACGTCGTCGACGTAGGCTTCCACGTTGCGCCCGATCTGAGTGTGCAGACACCACTGAATTGCCCATTGATAGGTTGCTCTAGCATTTTTCAGACTGAACGGCATTGTGATGTAGCAGTACGCTCCAAACGGTGTGATGAAAGTTGTCTTTCAGTGGTCTTCCTCCCTCAGGCTGATTTGATGGTATCCCAAGTAGCAGTCGAGAAAGCTGAGTAGGTCACACCCGGCCGTGGAATCAACCACCTGATCTATCCTGGGAAGACCAAATGGGTCCTTGGGGCACGCCTTGTTGAGATCGGTGTAGTCGATGCACATGCGCCATTTACCATTTTTCTTCCGGACCAGAACTGGGTTTGCCAGCCAGTCCGGGTGAAAGACCTCCTTGATGAACCCGACTGCGAGGAGTTTGGTGATCTCCTCCTGGATAGCATCCTTACAGTCTTGAGCGAAGCGGCGTAGCCGTTGCTTGACTGGCTTGGCGTCTGTCTTCATGTTGAGGGCGTGCTCGATCATCTCCCTTGGTATGCCCGGCATGTCGGACGGTTTCCACGTGAAGATATCCTTGTTAGCTTGGAAGAAGGTGACGAGCGCGTCTTCCTATTTGGGGTCGAGTCCAGTCCCGACTAGGGCTGTCTTGGTGGGGTCGGAAGGGTCCAAGGGGATCTTCTTCGTGTCAGAGTCCGCTGAAATTCCCGACTTCGGCGCCTTTTTTGCCGGAACTGGATCTTGCTCGACTTCAGTTGTGGCGGCTTGCCGAATGCTGTTGCACCCGACTGCCGCCTCTTGTAATTGAGCCAATTTGCAGCTCTCCTTGTCGCAGGTGAAGGCTTGCTTGATGTCGCTGCAGAGGGAGAGGACTCCTGCTGGCCCAGGCATCTTGAGCACCATATATGTATAGTGCGGTATCTCCATAAATTTAGCGAGTGCCGGTCGTCCGAGTATCGCGTGGTACGTGGTCTCAAAGTCGGCGACCTCGAAGCAGACGTTTTCCATGCGGAAGTTATCCCGCGTGCCAAAGGTTGCTGGCAATGTGATCTGCCCGAGTGGAGTTGATGACAGGCCAGGAATTATCCCATGAAAGGGCGCAGTACTCGGCCGTAGTTCTGAACGAGGGATTTTCATCTCGTCCAAAGTCTTGGCGAATAGGATGTTGAGCGCGCTACCTCCGTCGATGAGGGTTTTCTTCAGCCTGATGTTTCTGACGACCGGGTCTAGGACGAGTGGATAACGTCCCGGGTGAGAAACCCGATCTGGATGATCTGCGCGATTGAAGGTAATGGCCATCTCTGACCAGCGCAGGCACTGGGGGGTGTCCATCGTAGAGACCGTGTTGATATCGCATGCTGATAGCTTCTGTTTGCGCTTGGACTCGTATGCGGACGGCCCTCCGAAGATATGGTTGAGCTCGGCCTGAGGATCTTGGAAATCGTCGGCCAAACCTTGATCTGGCTTTTCTTTGTCCTTGTCGGTGCCAGATGATGAAGCCTGCCCGGAGGTAAACTTCTTAAGCATGTAGCAATCTTTGGCCGCGTGCTTGCCCTTGGGGTGCAAGGGGCATGGCCCGCTCATGACTTTCTGGTAGTCGTTATTCCACTGGGGCCGCGACCGAATGTGCTCCACATTTGCCACCTCGTTGTCCGACTTCCGCTTGCGGTTGCCAGACTTGTTTTGAGATGGCTCATTGTCGGCTTTCGCCTTCTGGTCTTTCTGTCAGGACTCCTTCTCGTCGAGGGCCTCTATGACCGCTTCAGCTGAGTCGGCGTATTTGTTGGCCATGTCAAAAAGAGCCCGGACAGTGGGTGGTGGCTTCCGAGTGAACTTCGCAATGAACGGGGCGTCCTTTACTCCCTTGTAGAAGGCGGTGATGACAGCCTCATCGTGGATCATTGGGATCTTGTTGCGTTTCTCGAAGAACCTCTTGATAAAATCACGTAGAGACTCGTTCTTCTTCTGGTGTAGTTGATACAGATCGTGCTCAGAAGATGGCCTCTCGTAGGTCCCTTGGAAGTTGGCGATGAACCGCTCCCTGAGTTCTCCCCAGGAACCGATCGACCGCCTCGGGAGCCCAGTCAGCCATGTCCTCACCGAGTCGGCTAGCGCGACTGGGAGGTAGTTGGCCATGGCTTTGTTGTCGCCCCCAGCGGCTCGAACTGCTAGGGTATATACGGTGAGCCAGGACTCGGGATTTCTTTTGCCATCATATTTTTCAATCCCTGTGGGTTTAAAACCAGTCGGCCAGTGGATGTCCTATAGCTCTCGAGTGAAAGCTAGGATGCCTTCATCTTCGTGGGGGCTCGGGCTTCGACCACGGCGGTTGAACCACTCGTGATGGAGACCGAAGCGCTCGTTTTCGTCCTCCAGTCGGCGGCGCTCGTCTTCGTGTCGTTCGTGGCGCCGGGCGTTGATAGTGTGGTGAAGCTCATGTTGTAGGCGCTCTCGGAGGTCTTGATTAGGCTAGCGATCATACTGGAGACGCCGCCAGTTGTCATTGCCGAGTGTGATTTGCCTAGACTCCTCGCGTGGCCGACTTGAGCCGGCCACCTGACACCGTGCAGACGTGGATGAGCCTGCTGCTGGAGATCCCGACCGGTTAGTCGGTACCACAGTGTCGCCCGACTGCTGTTGATGTTGCTGGCAGGCGGCAGCCGTGATCATCGCCTTGATCTTGGCGATAGTTGGGGTGGCCTGGTGATTAGGCCCAAGCTGAAGCGTGTCCAGCAAGGTTGCGGCGGCCACAACATTCTGTTGTGGCATGACGAAGACGTCGTGATCGTCGACTTTGGTCTGGAGAATCTGCTGCTGAGCTGCTCGCCCAGCCTTGCATAGCTCGTCATTGCGAGCCTCGCGGTCAGCCTTCTCCTGTTGTCGTAGTCGGCGTGCCTCCTCCTATTGCTCTTCTTGTAGTCGGCGCACCTCGGATGGTGGTGTTGAAGTCATGAAGATCTCGCGGGGAAGGAAGAGACTCGCCAGACTGGAGTCCGAACTAGCGTTCGAACCCTTATCCGACTTGGAGTCGGACTCCGAGTAGTTTATCGGACTGAGGACGACCCCAACCTCTCTAAATCCAATCTGAAACGGTGCTTGGCCGTGTCCAAACTGAATCACAGGAGATCGGGTCTGTGGTGCGGGATGTAGATCCGCAGCGTCGCCGAGTCCGTGTGGGAGATTGACGATCTCTCCCCTTCTCGGCCAAACCCGAGTTGGCTCAAGGCCTAGCGCAAGTCGGACACCGAAGGAGAGAGTTGTCCCCATACTCAGTGAAGTAAAGGACTGCCGCAGTAGATTGCTGAAGGAGATTGCGGTGTCCTGTGGGCCGACTGGCACAACGTCGGCTGGTTCCTCGGCCGGCTGGATTGGATCTGCTTCAGCCAAGGTAAGGTTGCCGATCTGGTCGACGATGAAATCGAGGCTTCCAAATGAGATAATGTCTCCAGGAGAGAACTTGTCGCCGTTGATCTTGGTTGCTGGATCCATCGAGCTTGTAGATGTAAAACTCGTCAGAGCCCCTACCTGGCGCGCCAACTATCGATGTTTTACACTGGCAATAAAACTATAGGGCTACTTGGCAAGGGGAAACTCGGTGGATTGCAAACGAACACAAAGAGATTTTATATTGGTTCAGGCCCTCGATGTGAGGTAATACCCTACGTCCAATGTGGTGTTATTCCTCTGAGATGTTTGTCGATCAATGATCCTATCGCCCCTTGAGGGGCACCCTCCCTCCCCTTATATACTGGGAGGCAGGGGTACATGATAAGGATCCTAGCCAGATATGGCCAAGGGATTTCCTTCTTAGAGATAGAAACCTATCCGACTAAGACTGCTATCCCTTATTGCTCAAGGTAAAGTCTGCCGGGTGCTATCTTATCTCTAATTATATGATTCGGCCCATACTCTATCCGAGTGGCCCATATACTGGTGATGAGGTACCCGGGGCCCATGGCCTCCACACCTGGCATGTCGGACGGTTTCCACGCAAAGATATCTTTGTTGGCTTGGAGGAAGGTGACGAGCGTGTCTTCCTATTTGGGGTTAAATATGGTCCCGACTAGAGCAGTCTTGGAGGGGTTGGAAGGGTCCAGGGGGATCTTCTTCGTGTCAGAGTCCGCTGAAATTCCCGACTCCGCTGCTTTTGGCGTCATATTTCTTGATCCCCGTAGGCTTGAAGCCCGACGGCCAATCAACGTCCTGTAGCTCCTGGGTGAAAGCTGGAATGCCTTCATCTTTGTGAGGGCTCCGACTCCGACTGCAGTGGTTAAACCACTCATGGTGAAGACCGAAACGCTCATGCTCGTCCTCCAGTCGGCGGCGTTCATCCTCTTCATGTTGATGACGCCGGGCATTAATGTCTTGTCGAAGATCGCATTGTAGACGAACTCAGAGGTCTTGGTTGAACCGACGATCGTTCTAATGACGCCGACTGTTGTTGTTGGTGTTGCCGAGTGATGTTTGCCGCGACTCCTCGTGTGGCTGACTTGAGCCGACCGCCCGGTGTCGTGCTGGTGTAGATGAGCCTGTTGCCGGAGAACACGACCGGTTGGTCGGTACAAGTGTGTCTCCTGACTACTGGTGCTACTGACAGGCGGCAGCTGTAATCATCGCCTTGATCTTGGCGATAGTTAGGGTGGCCTGGTGATTAGGCCCAAGCTAGAGTGTGTCCAGCAAGGTTGTAGCGGCCACGATGTTCTGTTGCGGCGTGACGAAGACGTCGTGGTCGCCAACTTTAGTCTAGAGGATCTGTTGCTGAGCAGTTCGCCCAGCCTTGCGTAGCTCGTCGTTGTGAGCCTCGCGGTCAGCCCCCTCTTGTTGCCGTAGTCGGTGTGCCTCGTCCTGCTGCTCCTCTTGTACTCGGCGCACCTCCGGCGGGGGGGTGGGGGGTTGATGCCATGAAAATCTCACGGGGTAGAGGAAACTTGCCAGACTGGTGTCCGAACTAGTGTCCGAAGCGTTGTTCGACTTGGAGTCGAAATCCGAGTAGTTGATCGGAGTAAGGACGACTCCGACCTCCCTAGATCCAATCTGGAGTGACTCGGAGCCACGTCCAAACTGGAGCCTAGAGGATCGGGTCAGCCGCGTGGGAAGTAGATCCGCGGCGTCGTCGGGTCTGCAAAGGAGATTGACGATCTCTCCCCCTCCTAGCCTGACCCGGGCCGGCTTGAGGCCAAGCACGAGTCGGACGCCGAAGGAGAGAGTTGTCCTGAGACCCGGCAAGGTGGTAGATCGCCGCAGCAAATCGACAAGTGTGGCTGCAGCGTCTTGTGAGCCGACTGGCGTGGAGTTGGCTGGTTCCTCGGCCGGTTGGATTGAATCTACGTCGGCCAAGGTCAGATTGCCGAACATGTCGACGACGAAGTCGAGGCTTCCAAACGTCATTGTGTCTCCAGGGGAGAATTTGCTGCCATCGACTCTGGTTGCTAGATCCATCGAGCTTGTAGATGTGAAACTCGCCGGAGCCCCTACCTGGCACGTCAACTGTCGATGTTTTACATCGGCAATATGAATATAGGGCTACCCGGTGGATGGAAACTCGGTGGATTGCAAAGGAACACAGGGAGATTTTATACTGGTTCAGGCCCTCGATGTGAGGTAATACCCTATGTCCAGTTGTGGTGGTATTCCTTTGAAGATTTGTGTTGATCTATGATCTTATGCCCTCAGGGGGCACCCTGCCTCCCCTTATATACTAGGGGACAGGGGTACAAGGTAGGAATCCCAGCCGGATATGGCTAAGGGATTTCCTCTTGGAGATACAATTTACCCGACTAGGACTGTATATTCCTTATCATACAAGACAAAGTCTACTGGGTGCCACTATATCTCTAATTACAAGTCTCGGCCCATCCTCTATCTGAGTGGCCTATATGCTTGTGATGAGGTACTCGGGGCCCATGGCCTCCACACTCTCACACCCGACAGCTTCGCCGCACCCTAGCACACCCCGTCCAGTCGCCGTTCCCCCCGCTCCGCCACTTGGATGCCGTTTCGTCATTTGGGGTGAGCTCTACCGCCGTCGAACGGCTTTGGCCATGTAATCCCACCGCATAGCATGGTCTTTTCGCCCCTAACCTCCTTCTACACCTTCCCTAGGTTCTCCTCGACGACATCCGCCCCTCTGTCATCGTTGATCCCCGCCGAAACGCTCTCGTCGCTATCTTCCCGAGCCTCACCGCTGCCAATCCCCTCTGTTCGCCACCGTTCGCTGCTCTCCGATCACTGCAAGCCCTTGGTGAGGCCCCCAACTGAACCCCCATTTCCCCCGCTTTTCGCCACTGTCGGCCGCCACGCAACTTGGTCGCGCCGGGCCACGGTGGACCGCGTCCACCATGCGCCGTTCTCTCATGCGCCACTAACCCATGGGTCTTGCTTGTCAGCGCCAGCCCTGAGGTCCACTGACGCATTAACCCTTTTCAATTGCACAATTAATAGGTAAGGAATTGTTTTTGTATGGTAAAAACACAGAGAACCTTTAGAAATTCATAACTAAATCATACAAGCTCCGATTAATCCCATTCAAATTTCACTAAGTCCAAAAAAATATCAAGAATCCATTAAAAATACTTTTAGTCCATGTTTCAGTGGTCACATGTACTATTTTTAATTGTTTGTGCTTTGATTGCTTTAGAAACCGACGTGTCCGACCCTCCCGTGTACTACAAGGTCGTTGTAGAGTTTGCAGAGCCAGAGCAAGGCAAGTTACATCGTTCTCTTGACCATTATGCAAATTATTTGCTTTGAATAAATAAATATGCATGTTTTCATTATTTCATGTGGGAAGGTGTAACCTTGTCATGCCTGGAAATTCAACAAAATTTCCAAAGATAATTTGTGCAGTAAATCCTTGTCCAGGAATCAGCCGAGGTACACAAATTGACAATTTGATAAACATAACCAAAAAGATAAATGATAAATACTTACAGAAGAGGCACTTGGTCCTGATATAGAAGAAATTAGTAGCGGAACGGCAGCTAGCGTAGCTTCAATACCAATCCACAGGCAACTCAACTGGGGTATAAGCCAAACACCAAACTTCTCCTCCTCGCGAATCTTCAGTCTGATGATTGTAATATTGCAAGACTGAGTACCACCCACCGTACTCAACAAGCCACACATGGAATGCAAAATAATGCAACATAGTTCCAAAGGAAAGGCATAGTATGGCTTATTTGCATAAATAGCATTTAAAACATTTGCATTTAAAAATATTGAAAACAGTATAGATTAATTATTAATTAACATTTAACCATCCACTGAACAACACTCCAATGCAGCTTAGACCCAAAACCATAACCCTCCAAATTGGAGCTATCAAGTTTCCATCATTATTATCATTAATGAGTAGTGTGGGACTAATCACAGAAAACATTGCTAGGTTCGCCCATAACCGCGAGGACGGCTATTTGAACAGTTTTACTCTGGCTAGAGGTGTACCAATTTACCCACAAGACACAATCTCAACATCATGTCAGCCATGTGTCGCGATACCCGAAAGTACCCGAATAGGGATTGTGACAAGACCATCCATGTAACTTGCACAATAGGAGAGCCTCCCGCCAAGCCTCTGGTCTTTGGTAGGGGTGATCAAGTGCCTTCCCGCAAGACAGCTTGACACCCGAACTCATTGAGTTATTGATGACTGCCATGTGTGGACTTATATCAGCCACAAACAAGCCCTGGTACTCTGCCTTGCTCTCTTCCCCCTCTCAGAGATGGAATACATTTCTGATGAGGATCGTTAGGAGGACTAGGCTGGATTCACCGTCGAGCTGCCTGTGGAATGGAAGCCTCCATGTGGCTAGTTATTTATAGGCTTTCTTTACCGTTTTCCATTGCATTTATGTAAGGCAATTTTATTTTGTTTGTAAGACATACTCTGTATGGCAACTTGGTACTGTGTACCCTGGCTTTCCTGGACAAGGATTTAATACACAGAAAGGTTTAGAATTTCGGCTGTGAATTTCTGGGCATTACAAGTTGGTATCAGAGCTGTACTTAACCGTAGGATCAGCCAAATGGAAACCCTAAGGGCTCTCTGAAACTTCTCATCTACATATGCTTTTTTGCACATGGAGTTGTTTCGGGAAAATTGGGGATTTATTCTTGGTTTGGGATAAAATCTTGGCCTTTACATGACTGAAATTTTTGAGTCTGGTCTAGTCTAGGATGGGGATTTTATTTATCGGTCACGTCATGAATGTCCAAATTTTGGGAAAACATTGGTTCATCGGGGGTGATGTATAATTTAAGATGTGTACAAAATTTTCCTAATTGCCTTTTCAATTATTATTTAAATTATTTTGGCATTATTTTATTGGGTCATATCATTTTGTCGATTTCTTAATATTGATCGTGCAAAAATTATTCCATGCATAAAGTTGTTGAATATTTCCAAATCATTTATCATTTATTCTATTTGGATCTGAGCATACATTGATTCCCCCTCCTTGTCTTCTATTGATGGATAGCCTTCCTAACCAGCGTGGAGCCGAGATGGGAGGTTTTGTGGAGGAGCTCCACATGATGAGTTTCACTTTGGGGTACAGCCATGCCCTCGAGAACAAAGCAGTGGAGCCGCTAGGGGGCGAGCTCCCACACCATGTCTGCTTGGAGCTGCCAAGCAAGTAATATCTCTTACCAGCTATGGAGATAGAGATCGGTGGGCGTACCTTTGACCACGCCTGCCAGGCAGCCGCTTTCCACCTGACTAGAGAACTACGCTACAGGCACCACTCCACCCTCCGCACCATGGCCTACCGTTACCTCCCTAGCCGGACTCACTACCAGACCTATAGCACCTTCTAGCTGGCAGATGGGGAGAACAACACCACCATCGTCCACATGAGGTGAGACTTGTAGGCCATGGACTACATGCACGTCGACTGGGTGCGTGCGGCCTATGAGAGGGAGGACACTAACAGGATGACCATTATCGGTCTCTAGAACCAGGTCGACCGCCTGAAGAAGGAGGTCGCTGAGCTGAAGGGTCAGCAGTCACCAAGTGGGGCTAGGATCCACCTGACCCTGAGGAAGAGGACCCTTCCTCCAGTGCGTATTCAGTTGGCCCCTAGGAATGGGCCACACGCACCGCCAGCTCCCGCACCAGCACCAGCACCAGCTCCAACGCAAGCTCTCGCTCCAACCCCAGCTCTAGTCCCCGCACTAGCTCCAGCACCAACACCAGCCGGCAGCATGATCAGTGTGTCGTCGAGTGACAGCAGCTCCCAGGGCGGCACCAGCATCCACGGTTGCTTTACCTCCACTGATGATAGTAGCTCCTTCAGTGGATCCCACACTGGTAGCTAGGCCCGTCTATTATCATGCAGCAGTGAGGACTATGTGAGTGGGTCCAAGAGCCGCTCTGACAACGAGGTGGGCGACGAGCAGGAGCTAGAGTGCGATTCAGACGACCACAGGAGCCGCTCAGAGCATTAGAGGCATCGTCCCTAGCTTTTACCGCTTTCCTTAGTTTGTTTCCCTGTTAGTTGTGATGTTAGGAGTGTTTGCTTGGGGTTAGTGGGTGGTTCATACTGCCTGTTGTGGCATGACAGCCCCAGTTAGGAGTTGAACTGCGTTTGTTATGTTTTCAAGTTAAGCACTTCAGTTAAATTAATTCAGTCACTTAATTATCACTCCTGGTTCTGAGCCCACTGTTTTCCTTCTTTCCTTCCATTTCCGTCCCCCTTCTGATGGTGAACACCAGGGCCGATGCCCGGGCTACAAGTGACACCAGCGCCACCAACCAGCAAGATGGGGCACCACAGAACAACAGGGCCCCCAACCACCTGCCACCCCCGTTACTCGAGAACCCGAAACTCGCTCAGGTCCTGGCCAAACAGAACCATATGATGGCTATAATGATCTAGCAGATGCAGCAGACCAATCTACAACAACAACACTAATAGGCTCACATCCCAGCTGCCGCTCCCTAATCCAAGCTACCCGAGTTCTTGAGGGTCAGACCACCCACGTTCTCGAGCACCACCAACCCCATGGACGCCAACGACTGGCTATTGGCGATCGAGAAGAAGCTCAACCTCCTCCAGTGCAACGACCAAGAGAAGGTCGCTTTCACCATGCACTAGCTTCAGGGTCCTGCCTCTGCTTGGTGGGACAATTTCCTCATGACCCGCACTGCTAGAACCTAGGTCACCTGGGTGGAATTCTGTCACAACTTCCAGAAATCCTAGATTCCAAGAGGCATTATGGCACAAAAGAAGAGGAAATTCCGAGGGCTGGTGTAGGGGAATAAGACGATCATGGAATACCTCCATGACTTCAACCGCCTGGCGCGCTATGTGCCAGAGGATGTCCACACTGACGCGGAAAGATAGGAGAAGTTCCTGGAGGGGCTAGATGACGAGCTGACCAACCAGCTCCTCTCTAGTGACTACCCCGACTTTGAGAAGTTGGTGGACAAGGCATTCCGCCAGGAGGACCAGCGCAACAAGATGGACCGCAAGTGAAAGGCGGCCCAGTTCAGAGCACACCAAGGACAACACCAAAGACCCAGGGTGATGCTAGGGCATCAAGGTGGACCTTCCACCATGGTCATCCACCACCAGTGCCCATTCCACCCCAGGCACTTCAGGGGCAGCAGCAACAACAGCGGGCAGCACAACCGTCACCCTGCACCGTGCCCACCAATGGCGCCAACTCAGCAGTGACAACCCAGAAAGGACAGTGGGGAAAACCGTCATTTGCTTCAACTGCAACGAGCCGAGCCACTTCACAGACAAGTGCCCGAAGCCGAAGCGCATTGGTACCAGGACTATAGCTCCCCAGAACCCCAACACCAACCAACCCATGATCAAGGGGCGTGTTAACCACGTCTCTACAGAAGAGGCATAGGTTGCACCAGAAGTGGTACTGGGTACATTTCTCATGAACTCAATCCCTACGATAGTACTTTTTGATTCTAGTGTAATGCATTCATTCATATCAAAGAAATTTGTGGGGATACATGTGATAAGGTTAGTGGAACTTAAGATCCCCATGCAGGTTCACACCCCCGGGAACCGTATGACCATAGCTCACTATAGTCCCTCAGTGAACCTAGAAATCCAAGGATCACCTTTTCTAGCCAATCTCATCCTCCTAGAATCCAAAGACCCAGATGTCATCCTAGGGATGGATTGGTTGACCCGGCACAAAGGAGTGAACTATGCAGACCGCACAGTTATGGTGACCAGCTAGGAAGGAAAGGTAGTTACCTCCAAATCACCAGTGTCGCAGAGTTAGGAGGCAAGTTTGAATCAAGTTGTATCCGAGGAATAGCCGGAAAGTGGGAAGAAACCAGACAGACAGGTGGAAGATATTCTAGTAGTAAGGGAGTATCCGGACGTTTTTCTTGAAGATCTACCAGGAATGCCACCAAAAAGAGAGATCGAGTTCAGGATCAATCTGGCACTGGGAACGGCCCTAATATATAAAAGGCTCTACAGAATGGCACCAAACGACATGGTGGAAGTTGAGAAGCAAGTTGATGATCTGTTACAGAAAGGCTACATCCAACCAAGCAGGGTGCACCGGTCATCTTTGTGGAAAAGAAAGAGAAAACAAAGCGGATGTGCATGGACTATCACGCACTAAATGACGTAACAATCAAGAACAAGTATCCCTTGCCAAGGATTCACGATCTCTTTGACCAATTATAGGGAGCCACTATCTTTTCCAAGATAGACCTGCGATTAGGATACCATCAGCTAAGGATCTAGGAAGAGGCAGAAGACGGCTTTCACCACTCGGTATGGGCTGTATGAGTGCATCATTATATGTAATGCCCAGAAATTCGTAACCAGAATTTTGAACATTTTTGTGTGTTAAATCCTTGTCCAGGAAAGCCAGGGTACACAATACCAAGTTGCCATACAGAGTGCGTCTTACAAACATAATAGAATTGTCTTACATAAATGCAGCAGTAAAGGTAAATAAAGCCTATATATAGCTAGCCAAGCGGAGGCATCCATTCCATAGGCGTCTTGACGACGGATCCAGCCTAGTCCTCTAGATGATCCTCGTCGGACATGTACTCCACCACTGAGAGGGGGAAAAGGGAGCAAGACTGAGTACCATCTACAGTACTCAACAAGTCACACCCACAAATATGCACAATGCACGGGAGACAAAGCTAGGCTAAGGGTTTATTTGTGGAAAAGCCATTGCAAACAATAGTAGTTCGCAAACAGTAAAAATATTGATTAATTGAACAATATTAATCCTCCACTGATCAACGTTACACCACATTAACAGGCCCAACCATCCACCCTATCACTATAGCAAATTTTAAGTCAATTTATTATAGTGAGACTAATCATGGTGAGTCTTGACCAAGATGCCCATGACCACGGGTGCGACTATTCGAATAGGTTTTAACTCTGGCTAGAGATGTACATCTTTACCCACAAGACACAACCCCGCACGTGTCTCCACGTGCCCGTAGCCCACGGTGAAGGGGCCATGACAGGACATTCATGCAACTCCTCCCCAACCATCCACACCATGCTGAGGTTGCACCTGCCGATAGGGCACACCGTGTCGGTCAGGCTACCGCCCTTGCGCCACGATGGATCCGGAAGTTGATCAGCCCGACCCCTGAGCTGACCCAACTCCATCACGCCCATCCTCACCAAACGGTGCCTAGGAGAGGGAGAAGAGACGCTACAAGTCCAGCCGTTGCCCACGTTGGCTTGTAGTATGTACGATTAATTGCCCAAGGGTTTCCCACGAACCGGTCTATAAATGCCATGGGTGCGACCAGTAAAACCATGCAACCACAGTCCACCATTTAGGTCAAAATTTTAGTAATTTAAGATCAACATGTCCAAAGTTCCATTTCCCAACAATGAGTCGTACAATAAATGTAAAATAGAGCATTTAATTCCCCATGTGAGCTAATAGTCTCTAAGCATGGTTATGCATCCTAATCATATCCTCTAGTCAAATTATACCTAGCTACAAAGGTATACAGGAGGAATCAAGCCATAGTAACTAAAATTGCATCCATATAGGTCAACCTTCCCACATGAAATAATGAAATAATGCATGCTTAACGATTTAAAACAAATATTTTGCAATAAATGGGTACAGAATGATCGAGGAAATGATGTAACTTGCCTTGCTCTAGCTCAGCGAACACCGTAACGACTTCATAATAAACAGGAGGCTCGACTGCGTTGGATTCTATAGCAAACAAAGCACAAACAATTAAAAATAGTACATGTGGGCACAAAAACAGGAGCTAAAAGTATTTTTAATGGATTCTTGGCAATTTTCTGGATTTAATGAAATTTGAATGGAATTAAGCAAACCTCGTATGAATTAGTTATGGATTTTAGAAGTTTTACTATGATTTTTGTGGAGGCCATAGGCCCCGGGTACCTCATTACTAGTACATGGGCCACTCGGATAGAGGATGGGCCGAACCATGTAATTAGAGATAAGATAGCACCCGGTAGGCTGTACCTTGTATAATAAGGAAACATAGTCTTAGTCACATAGGACTCTATCTCTAAGAAGGAAATCCCTTGGTCGTATCCGACTGGGATCCTTATCATGTACCCCTGTCCCCTAGTATATAAAGGGAGGTAGGGCGCCCTTCAGGGCAAGCACAACAAGAACAACCAGATCATCGATCTCCATACACCTCAGAGGAATAACACCTCAACTGGATGTAGGGTATTACCTCACCTTGAGGGCCTGAACCAGTATAATTCTCCTGTGTTCCTCTGCAGTCCACCGAATTCACCCTCGCCGAGTAGCCCCATAGTTTTATTGCCGGTGCAAAGCATCGACAATTTTGCTATACAAAACTAATTATTAATCGATTTATTGTGTAATTAAACGGATTAATGCGTCAGCGGACCACGGGGGATTGGCACCGATAGGCTGGGCCCACGGGTCAATGGTGCGGGGAGGACGGCACACGTGGACCCAGTCCATGCACACAGGCATGGCACGGGCGCAAGCGAACAGTCGTGATCTGCCGAGGCAGATCGGACGGCTACGGTTGAGCTGAGGCCGAGCCCCGCTGGCGCGCGCGGCCCGATGGTCGCCGCCAGCAACCATCCGATGCGGCGGAGGGCAGCGGCGAGCGGCGAAAGAGGCAGGGAGTACCATGGGGTGCTCACTGAGGTGCGGCGACGACGGAGACCGGCGAGTAGAGAGGATTGGCGGTGGCTAGGTTCGGGATGTCGACAGCGACAGTGTCTCGATGGCACAAGGCAACGACAGAGGTGCCGACGAGGTGCGGGAGGACCTAGGAACGGTGTAGAGCGGGTTAGGAAGAGGAATGGCCAAACGGGCCGATGGGAAAACACAGCCGAAGACCGGCGGAGAGGCTCACCGAAAGGGATTGGCGGCAGGAAAGGGAATTCGGTGGTGTAGAGCCTCGCGGGAGCGGCTCTGGCGTACGGTGAAGCTGACGGTGGCGGGCGCGTGGCCTGGCGGCGGCTACGGCAGTGGTGTCAAGCTACTGGAGGCAGCAGAGCACGGCGGCGGCTCAGGTTCACGTCGCGTGAGCGGCTAGGAGGCACGGAAAACTTGGGCGTTTGAGGGAAACTGAGTGGAGGGGCACATCGGTGGTTTAAGTAGGCACGGTAGAGCGAGATCGTGGCCGAGGCGGCCAGATTTTGCGGAAAGAAGGAAACAGTGGCGAGTGCGGGACGTGCGAAATTCGCACGGGGTCGTGCACGTGCGGGGTGGGGGACGTGGGGGTAACGGGTGGCAACCCAGTCTGCGGGGTTTGAATGTGGGGCGGAGGCAGAAATCGGACGGCGTGAGGGATTTTTCCCCTCCGCCCGATCCGGACGGAGGTAGATGGCAAGCCCGACATGTGGGCCCCGGTCCCACATGTCGGCGAGGGAGAGAGGCACAGGCGAGCGGACGCTGGCAAGCGGGGCCCGGCTATCAGCGGCACGGGGAAGAAGGAGGCATAGGCATGGGACTGACGGGCGGGGCCCACGCAATAGAGAGAGGGAGAGGTGGGACGCACGGCATGGTCGCTGGCAGGTGGGACCCAGCAGGAAGGCGCGCGCGCGGGCCGCAGCAAGCCAAGAAGTAGTACTGGGGCGGCGGCCTGGCGGGAAGAAAAGGAAAAGGAAATGTGAAAGGGAAAGAAAAGAAAAGAAAAAGGGATTTCTAGAAGGAATTTAATTCTGATAATTTGTTTTGAATTATTAAAATTACTTCCAATGCTCTAAAAATTCCCATAAAAATCCTTTTAGTGTATTTTGGCAAGGGGAATATAGGAAAAATATTCCCAGCCATAATAAATTATTATTTTGCATTTCTCTCATTTAATTAATTCACTTGGCTTTTAATTTTATTTTCTTGAGGCTTTTTATTTGGTATATTTTGTGTGTGTCAATGTTTTACACAAGCAATGAAAATATGGGGCTACTCGTGAGACCAAAACTTGATAGATTGCAAAGAAATACAGAACAATTTATACTGGTTCAGGCCCTCGAGATGAGGTAATACTCTACGTCCAGTTGTGGTGTATTGCCTTTGAGGTTTCTCTGGTGAGATTGTTCTTCTGCCCTCAGGGGTGCCCTGCCTCCCCTTATATACTGGGAGACAGGGTTACAGAGTAGGAATCCCAGTCGGACTCTGACCAAGGGATTTCCTTCTAGGAATACAACGTGCTCGACTAGGACTATATCCTTTTCTTGTCATACAAGGTAATGTATGCCGAGTCCTATTGTATACTTAATTACAAGGTTAGGCCCATCCTCTGTCCGACTGGCACAAATGCTTCTCATGAGGTACCCGGGGCCCATGGCCTCCACAGCAGTCCCTGAGACCTTCATAGTTGAGTCACAGCTGATGCCGAGTGCTCATCCTCCACGGTGAAGAATTCTCTAGTGCATTGCTCCCGAGTACTCTTTGTCCGAGCACTTCTTCTCCCAAGTCCTGCTTCATGTCAACTGGCAACAAGGCTATGAAGGGCTTCATAGATGAATAGTGTGCACTGAATAGGCGCACCTATTAGGTGTAGCCCCCGAGTTTGTGCTTAATTGTGAAACAATTAAATATAAAGTCAAAGATCTTTAACCTTTTAGTCTCTCCCGAGTAGTGTACTACTCGAAAATTAGACTCTTCAGCATCATGTCAGCTGGAAGAATTTTTGCTCAGGGCAATTGTTGGGTAAGCATGTAAGTCGAGTATCACTTCATGGATTTTAACCCAATATGTGGTCAGGTGTACTTGAGAGATACTTGCATCTCCAATTTTAATGGAGACGAGCTGTCGATCCTTATTAGGATATATCCTCAATACCTGGTAAATAATTTAGATATCTCAACACAAGTGTCCAACAATTAGGCTTTCATGAAGCATATATAATTATTTAATCAGTTTCTGTTAATAGCATCTGCACTGCGATTTTAACATAGCCAGCAGTCGGCTCAATAGAGCATGCCATTTAGAAACTCATGTCTTGTGGCCCAGTACTGAATTAGTTGGTGCAAGCCCACTTATCAGCACAAGCTCCATAAAGTAGGGAGAGAGAAAAGATTCCCTCATCTTCTCCAATCCGCCAATTGTTTCTTTTTCTAGCTTCTGTGCCCAAATTTCACGCTCTGCCTTGCTAGGGTTCGTTATAGCTTGCGTCCCCCACTCGAGACTCGCCCAATCCTGCTCCGCCGCATCCATTCCAAGCCTCCACAAGTCTTTCCCCCAAATCTTTTCACCTCCAACAATGCCGAAATCCCCATTTAAGATCCCAGAGATGACTGCTGGAGTTTGGCCGATGTCGGACTGCAGTTCATTGAAGCTAAAGCTATTGGAGAAATGATTGATGCTGCAGCATCAAGATGTCATCCATTGGCGCACCGTAGAAGGGGAATCCATATCGTCGCCCAAATCCGGTGACAAACCTACCCCCCTTAAACAGAATCTCGTCCCCGAGATTTGGACGTGCTAGCGAAGAGGTTCAGATGGGCGGACTTCAATTCATCCTCTCGTTCCTAGGTAGCTTATTGTTCTGAATGGTGGCTCCACTGTACCTTGCAGAACTTGATCACTCAAGTTCTGGTGTTCCTTTCACTGATCTCCAAGATCCGAATCGGCCTTTCCACATAGGTGAGGTCTTCCTAGATCTCGATCTGCCCTGGATCGGCCTGTTCTGCTGGTACCCTCAGACATTTCTTCAGTTGTGACACATGGAACACGTCGTGTATACCTGCATTGAAGCTGGAAGGTCCAACTGGTATGCAACTTTGCCTTTACGAGCTAGCACTTGGTAGGGTCACCCGAAACGCGGTGCTAACTTCCCTTTGGTTTGGAACCTGTGTACCCCACGGAGTGGTGTGACGGGAAGATACATATAGTCTCCTTCCTCGAAACTCATGTCTCTGTGACGGTTATCGGCGTAACTCTTCTGTCTTGACTTAGCTATCTTTAATCCTTCCCGGATAATGGCCACTTTCTCTTCTGCCTCTTTGAGTGCATCGGTCCTGAATACTTGGCGTTCGCCTGTCTGATCTCAGAAGAGGGGTGTACGGCACTTCCTGCCATACGGAGCTTTGAATGAGGCCATCTGCAGACTGGCTTGGTAGCTGTTGTTGTACGAGAACTCCGCGTTGGGCAGACTTTTATCCCATGTTCCACCGAAATCCAACACACAAGCCCTTAGCATGTCCTCCAATATCTAGTTGACTCTTTCAGTCTGACCGTCTGTTTGTGGATGGTAAACTATGCTGAAATTCAGTCAAGTTCCTAGTTCTGCTTGCAGCTTCTGCCAGAACTTGGAAGTGAACTAGCTACCACGATCAGATACAAACCTCTTGGGTACCCCATGTAAACACATTATGCAGGCCATGTAGAGTTCTGCTAGCCTCTTGCCCAAGTATGTTGTATGCACTAGGATAAAATGGGCGACCTTAGTGAGCCGATCCACGATCACCCAGATCGAGTCGTATCCTGAAGATGTGCGGGGCAAACCGGTGATGAAGTCCATCCTGATCTCTTCCCACTTCCAATCTGGGACCCTAAGAGGTTGTAAAAGTCCTGCAGGCCGTTGGTGTTCTGCTTTGACTCGCTGACACACATCACAAAGTGCCACAAATTCCATGATTTCTCTTCTCAAACTGGTCCACCAAAACTTTGTCTTGAGATCTTGGTACATTTTAGTGCTTCCGGGATGAATGGAGTACTGTGTTTCATGAGCTTCCTGGAGTATTAAGTCTTTGAGTTCCTTGTTTTCTAGGACACACAATCGTTCTCCCATCCAGACTGTCCCGTTTTCGTCTTCTGTGAATCCTTGGGCTTTTCCAACTCTCATGTTCTTCTTGAGTTCTTTAATCTCTGGATCATTTGTTTGTGCCTCACGAACCTGATTGAAGAGTGTGGGCTAGGCCTCTAGGGCTGCCATGAATCCAGGGTCAACGATGCCCAGATTCAAACATTTGAACTCCTGCTGCACTTCCTTGCACAACGTCTCTGCTTGAGTGGTATTGTAGTAACTTTTCCTGCTCAAAGCGTCTGCCACGACGTTGGCTTTTCTCGGGTGGTAGTGTATTCCCACGTCATAATCTTTAATCAAGTCCAGCCACCTTCTTTGATGGAGGTTCAGGTCAGCTGGGTAAATATGTATTTTAGACTCTTGTGGTCCGTGTAGATCTTACTGCGGTTACCGATGAGGTAATGCCGTCAAATCTTCAAAGCATGAACCACTGCAGCCAATTCCAGGTTGTGTGTTAGGTAGTTGCTCTCATGGGGGTGCAACTAGCGTGACGCATAGGCTACAACTCTGCCTTCTTGCATTAGCATGCATCCTAGCCCTTGGTGAGAGGCATCACAGTATACTTGGACATCTTTCTTGGGATCTGGCAAGATCAGGACTGGTGCCGAGACTAACCTCCTTTTGAGTTCCTCAAAGCTGCAGTTGCACTCGGCTGTCCAAACAAACTTTACATCTTTCTTCAACAATTGAGTCATGGCCCTTGCAATCTTCGAGAAATTTTCGATGAACCGGCGGTAATAACCCGCAAGTCCGAGAAAACTCCGCACTTGTGTCACTGTCCTAGGTGGTTTCCAACCGGTAACTGATTCCACATTCGTTGGGTCCATGAGAACTCCCTAGGCGGTAATGACGTGCCCGAGGAACTGTACTTCTTTCAGCCAGAAGTCGCACTTGCTAAACTTGGCATACAACTAGTGCTCTCTCAGCTTCTCGAGAACCAACCGGAGATGTCGCTCATGTTCTTTTGCTGATTTCGAGTAGATGAGAATGTCGTCGATGAAAACCACCACGAACTTGTCTAAAAACTCCATGAACACCTTGTTCATCAGATTCATGAAGAAGGCCGGTGCGTTTGTCAGTCCGAAGGACATAACGGTGCACTCGTATAGCCCATACCAAGTGGTGAAAGCTGTCTTCGAAATATCCTCTTCTCGGATCCTCAGCTGATGATAGCCTGATCGCAGGTCTATCTTGGAGAAGACAGTGGCACCCTCCAATTGATCGAAGAGATCATCAATCCTTGGAAAGGGATACTTGTTCTTGATTGTGATGTCATTTAGTGCACGATAATCCACGCACATCCGTTTTCTTTTGTCTTTATTTTCCACGAAGATGACCAGTGGACCCCAAGGCGATGTGCTTGGTCCGATGTAACCCTTCTGTAGCAGGTCGTCGACTTGCTTCTTGACTTTTGCCATCTCGTTTGGTTCCATTCTGTATGGCCTTTCGTATATTGGAGATGTTCCTGGTGCCAAATCAATTCTAAACTCGATTTCCCTTTCTGGTGGCATCCGCGGTAGATCTTCCGGGAACACATCCGAGTACTCCCTCACTATCTGGATTTCCTCTCTTTTCCGATTTGGCTTCTTTCCACTTTCCAATTGTTGCTCTGCTGTGACCTGATTCAAGCTTGCTTCCTGCCTCTGTGGCACTAGCGACATAAAGGTAACTGCTTTTCCTTCTAGACTGGTTACTGTAACGGTGAGGTCGGCGCAGTTGATCACCCCTTTGTGTTGGGTCAACCAATCCATCCCTAGGATGACATCTAGGTCTTTGGATTTTAGGAGGATGAGATTGGCTAGAAAGGGTGATCCTTGGATTTCTAGGCTCACTGAAGGGCTATAGTGAGCTGTGGTCATGCGGTTCCCTAGGGTGTGAACCCACATGGGGATCTTAAGTTTCACTACTTTTATCCTATGTGTCCCCACAAATTTCTTGGATATGAATGAATGTGTTGCACCAGAATCGAAAAGTATTGTTGTAGGTATTGAGTTCACGAGAAACATACCCAGTACCACTTCCGGTGTAGCCTGCGCCTCTTCTGCGGAGACGTGGTTAACACACCCCTTTATCACCTGCTAGTTGGCATTGAGGTTCTGGGGAGTTGCGGGCCTAGGTGCCATTCGCTTCTATTTCAGGCACTTATCGGCAAAGTGGCCCAGCTCGTTGCAGTTGAAGCAGATGAGAGTCTTGCCCCTGCTATCCTTTCGTGGTTGCCCTTGCTGTGCTGGTGCCATTGGTGGGCATGGAGCGGGTTGACGGTTGTGCTGCCCGCTATGGTTGCTGTTGTCTCCAAAGGGCCCTGGTTGGAACGGACGCTGCTGGCGGACGATCATGGTGGAAGGTCCACCCTGATGCCCCAGCCTCACCCTTGGCCTCTGGTGCTGTCCCTGATGAGCTTGGAACTAGGCCACCTTCCGCTTGTGGTCCATCTTGTTGCGCTGATTTTCCTAGCGGATCGCCTTGTCCACCAACTTCTCGAAGTCGGGGTAGTCGCTGGAGAGAAGCTGGTTGGTCAGCTCGTCATCAAGTCCCTCTAGGAACTTCTCCTGTCTCTCCGCATCAGTGCGGACGTTCTTTGGTGCGTAGCGTGCCAAGCGGTTGAAGTCATGGAGGTACTCTATGACTGTCTTGCTTCCCTGCACCAAATCTCAAAATTCCCTCTTTTTTGTGCCACAATATTGGCCGGAATTTGGGACTTCCGGAAGTTGTGGCAAAATTCAGCCCAGGTGACCTCTGTTGTGGCGGTGTGGGTCACAAGGAAGTTGTCCCACCAAGCTGAGGTAGGACCCTGGAGCTGGTGCATGACGAAGGCGACCTTTTCTTGGTCGGTGCATTGAAGGAGGTTGAGCTTCTTCTTGATCGCCAATAGCTAGTCATTAGCGTCCATGGGGTTGTTAGTGCTGGAGAAAGTAGGCGGCCTGACCCGCAATAACTCAGGCAGCTTAGCCTGAGGAGCGAAGGCTGGGATGTGAGGTTGCTGGTGCTGCTGTTGCAAGTTGTTTTACTGTATTTGCTGCATTATGATCGCCATCATCTGGTTCTGGTTGGCTAGAACTTGGGTGAGTGTCGGGTTCTCAGGTAAAGGAGTTGGCATGTGGTGGGGAGCCCCATTGTTCTATGGCACTCCATCCTGTTGATTCATCACACTGGCATCGCTGGCAGCATAGTTACCATTCCTAGTGTTCACCATCTAAAGGGAGATGGAAGTGGAAGGGAAGGAGAAAACATGTGGCTCAGAAACAAGAGTGGTAATTAAGTGACTGAATTAAATTATTTGAAGTGCATAGTTTAGAAACATTACAAAAACACTTCGACTCGTAACTGAGGTGGCCATACCACAACAGACAGTATGAGTCCCTGACTAACCCCAAGCAAACATCTTGACATTACAACTAAGCATGAAATTAAACTAAGGAAAACAATAAAGCTAAGGACGGCGTGCCTAGTGCTCCGAACGGCTCCTGCGGTCATCTGAGTTGTACTCCGGATCCTGCTCGTCGCCCACCTCGTCATCGGTGCAGCTCTTGGATCCGCTCACGTAGTCCTCACTACCATGTGCAGCTCCTCGATGAACTAGCCTCGCTGCAGGTGCGGGATCCACTGAGGGAACTGCTATCGTCGGCGGAGGTGAAGCCCCCGTGGATGCTAGTACTCCCTGAGAGCTGCCGTCGCTTGACGACGCGCTGATCATGCCGCCGGTTGGCGCTGGAGTAGGAGCTGGCGCTAGTGCTCAGGCTAGCGCTGGTGCAGGAGCTGGCGCTAGTGCAGGAACTGGCAGCGCATGTGGCCCGTTCCTAGGGGCCAATTGAATACGCACCAGAGGAAGGGTCCTCTTCCTTGGGGTGAGACGGATCTTGGCCCCACTGGATGGCTGCTGTCCCTTCAGTTCTGTGACCTCCTTCTTCAGGTGGTCGATCTGATTCTGGAGACCGATGATGGTCATCCTGTTGGCATCCTCCCTGTCGTGGGCCGCACGCACCCAGTTGGTGTGCATGAAGTCCATGGTCCACATCGCCTGCCTCATGTGGACGATGGTGGTGTTGTTCTCGTTGTCAGCCGGCTAGAAGGTGCTGTAGACCTGGTAGTGTGCCCGGCAGGGGAGGTAATGGTAGGCGGTGGTGCGGAGGGTAGAGTGGTGCCTCTGGCATAGCTCTCCAATCAGACGGAAAGCTGCCTCCTGGCAGGCATGGTCATAGGTACTCCTGCCAATCTCAACCTCCATGGCAGGTAGAAGGTATAGTTCGCCTGGCAGCTCCAAGTGAACACTGTGTGGGAGCTCACCCTCCATGGGCTCCACGGCGATGTACTCCGGGGCGTGGCTGTACCCCAAAGTGAAGCTCATCATGCGAAGCTCTTCGACGAATCCACCCATGTCTGCACCGCGTTGGTTGGGGAGGCTGTCCATCTATAGAGGGCAAGGAGGGAGAATCAATATATGCTCAGATCCAAATAGAGTGAACAGTAAATAATTTGGAAATAAGCAACAATTTTATGCATGAAATAATTTTGCATATAAACTTTATTAAGAGACCGACGGAATAATACAACAGAACCAAACAGTACCGAATTAATTTTAAATAATAATTGCAAAGCAAGTAGAAATATTTTATGCATGCCTTAAAATCATACATCACCCCGATAAACCAATGTTTTCCCAAAATTTGGACACCCATGCCATAACCCTCGAATAAAATTTCTACCCTATCTTTGACCTGACTCGAAAATTCTAGTCAAATAAAAGGTCAAGATTTTATCCCAATCCGAGAACAAATTCCCACTTTTCCTGAAATAACTCCAAGTGCAAGAAGCATATGCAAATGAGAATATTAGAGGGCCCTTAGGGTTTCCATTTGGCTGGTCCTACGGTCAAGTTCGGCTCTGATACCAACTTGTAATGCCCAGAAATTTGTAACTGGAATTTTGAACATTTTTGTGTATTAAATCTCTGTCTAGGAAAGCCAGGGTACATAATACCAAGTTGCCATACAGAGTGCGTCTTACAAATAGAATAGAATTATCTTACATAAATGTAGTGGTAAAGGTAAATAAAGCCTATATACATCTAGCCAAGCGGAGGCTTCCATTCCATAGGCGTCTTGACGGTGGATCCAACCTAGTCCTCTAGATGATCCTCGTCGGACAGGTACTCCATCACTAAGAGGCGAAAAAGGAGCAAGATTGAGTACCATCCCTAGTACTCAACAAGTCACACCCACAAATATGCACAATCCGCGGGAGACAATGATAGGCTAAGGGTTTATTTGCGAAAAAGCCATTGCAAACAATAGTAGTTCGCAAACAGTAAAAAGGTTGATTAGTTGAACAATATTAATCCTCCACTGATCAACGTTACACCACGTTAACCAGACCCAACCATCCACCCTATCACTATAGCAAATTTTAAGTCAATTTATTATAGTGAGACTAATCACGGTGAGTCTTGACCAAGATGCTCATGACCGCGGGCGTGGCTATTCGAATAGGTTTTAACTCTGGCCAGAGATGTAATCTTTACCCATAAGACACAGCCCCGCATGTGTCTCCACGTGCCCGTAACCCACGGTAAAGGGGCCGTGACAGGACCATTCACACAACTCCTCCCCAACCATCCACACCATGCTGAGGTTGCACCTGCCGATAGGGCACACTGTGTCGGTCAGGCTACCCCCTTGTGCCACATTGGATCTAGAAGCCGATCAGCCCGACCCCCGAGCCAACCCAACTCCATCATGCCCATCCTCACCAAACTGTGCCTAGGAGAGGGAGAAGAGATGCTACAAGTCCAGTCATTGCCCACGCTGGCTTGTGGTATGTACGATTAATTGCCCAAGGGGTTCCTGCAAACCGGTCCTTAAGTGCCATGGGTGCAACTAGCAAAACCATGCACCCATAGCCCACCATTTAGGTCAAAATTTTAGTAATTTAAGATCAACATGTCCAAAGTTCCATTTCCCGACATAGAGTCAAACAATAAATGTAAAATAGAGCATTTAATTCCCTATGTGAGCTAATAGTCTCTAAGCATCCTAATCATATCCTCTAGTCTAATTATTACCCAGCTACAAAGGTATACAGGAGGAACCAAGCCATAGCAACTAAAATTTCATCCATATAGGTCAACCTTCCCACATGAAATAATGAAATAATGCATGTTTAACGATTTAAAACAAATATTTTGCAATAAATGGGTACAGAACGATTGAGGAAATGATGTAACTTGCCTTGCTCTGGCTCGGCGAACTCCACAACGACTTTGTAATAAACGGGAGGGTCGACTACGTCGGATTCTATAGCAAACAAAGTACAAACAATTAAAAAAGTACATGTGGCCACAGAAACAGGAGCTAAAAATATTTTTAATTTATTCTTGGCATTTTGCTGGATTTAATGAAATTTGAATGGAATTAATCAGAGCTCGTATTAGTTATGGATTTTAGAAGTTTTACTATGATTTTGCTATACAAAACTAATTATTATTTGATTTATTGCGCAATTAAACGGATTAATGCGTCAACGGACCACGGGGGACTGACGCCGATAGGCGGGGCCCACGCGTCAGTGGCGCGGGGACGATGGCTGTCACGCCTAGAAATTAACCAGAATTTCCAAAGCTAATTTGTGCAATAAATCCTCGCCCAGGAATCAGCCGAGATACACAAATCGATAATTGATAAACATAACCAAAACGATAAACGATAAATAGTTACAAAAGAGGCACTTAGTCCTTGCATAGAAGAAAACAACAGCGGAACAGTAACTAGCGTAGCTTCAGCACCAAGCCACAGGCAGCTCAATTGAGGTATAAGGCAAACACCAAACTTCTCCTGCTCGCTAAGCTTCACTCTGATGATTGCAGTAATGCAAGACTGAGTACCACCCACCATACTCAACAAGCCACACTAGAAAATGCAAAATAATGCAACAGGAATCCAAAGAAAGGCATAGTATGGCTTATTTGCGTAAAACGACATTTAAAACATTTGCATTTATAAACATTAAAAAATAGTATAGTTTAATTATTATCAACATTTAACCAATCTCTGAACAGCGCTCCAACGCAGTTTAGGCCCAAAACCATAACCCTCCAAACTGGAGCTATCAAGTTTCCACCATTTATCATCATCTTTAAGCAGTGTGGGACTAATCACAGAAAACATTGCTAGGCCCGCCCATTGACCACGGGCACGGCTATCGAATAGTTTTACTCTAACCAGAGATGTACCAATTTACCCACAAGACACAATCTCAACATCATGTCAGCCATGCGTCACGATACTCAAAAGTACCCAAATCGAGATTGTGACAAGACCATCTATATAACTCGCACAATAGGAGAGCCTCCCGCCAAGCCTCCGGTCTCTGGTAGGGGTGATCAAGTGCCTTCCCACGAGACGGCTCAACGCCCAAATGAATGGTATTATTGTCACTGCCATATGTGGACTTATACCAGCCACAAACCTGCCTTGGTGCCTTCTATTGAACTCATCACACTTCAAGTCTTGCTATCCCATTCTAGCTTGTGGTTAGCACGGATAATGCTTTGCAACAAGTAGTCCGTGAACCGGTTCTTAATTGTCATGAGCACCGCTAACAACAACACAATCCTGGTGCTCACAACCCATCATTTAGTCAAGTTTTAGTTGGCACAATTAATTAACCAGCCACGACCATAGTCGTGAAAATATAGCCATTGTCCACTAATTATTGATAAGTGATTCATTAACTTTCCCCACATAAAATGACGCTACAATTTCTAAGCAATGGCTAACCAAAACCTAGATAAATCTAGCTAGATCATTAATTAGCCACCTAGTTGGTCAAAATTAATTACCCAGGGTATCAAGGTACATGAATCAATAACAAAATGGCCATAATTATCAAGGAATATTGGATAATAAATAAATACCCGTAATGATGTCATTCTAAAACATTGCATGCAATAATGTTGAAACAAAATAAGTTTTCACAACTGGGATCGACATGCTCAAGGAGATTGTCATGTGACTTGCCTTGCAACAAAACGTCTTCGATTGCTCTTCCGAACTCTTCCGCAGACTCCGTGATCTTCCGAAACGGCGATTATACGCGACTACACACAAAACGATAAAAAACCTAAGAAACTCCAAATAAACAGTACATAAAAAGAATATAAACAAGTATATCATAATTTTAGATGAATTTAGGAAGAAGAACGGGTCGAATCAGAGTTCAAACGGAAAAGATACAGCTTTTGGAAGATTGAATTCGGAATAAATCCGAAAAGAATTGGAAAAAAATATTCCCTAGAATATTCTCTAGATTTTTGGATTAAAATAATTGTTTTAGATAATTGCTGATGTCTTAGCCTCACTGTCATAGGCTTGGCACACATGAACCACGTTTACATAGCCGAGGAACCAAAGGGGATGGTGGTGAATCGGCTGGCTGCCGTGAATTGCCATATGAACAGAAAAGGTGACATGGTGCCGTGAATTGCCGTATGAACAGGAAAGGTGACATGGTGGCCGAGGTGGCAGCTGAGTTGGAAAGGGTTAGGGTTGATGTGGCACTGCCTACGAGTTACGGAAATCCAACGATTGAGATGAGATCTGAACGAGATGGACGGCTTGGATTTTATCTCGGGATTTAATGGAGATCCCACGGTTTGGATTGATTTCAGGAAATCGGACGGCTGTGATGCATTGTCCAGGGGCCCACACGTCATACCGAGGAAGGAGAGGCTGCCAACTAGGGCCTTCATGGCTGTGTCACAGGATGAGAATGCGTGGGGCCGGCCTGTCAGGGCTCCCAGCCGGTGTGGGCAGGAACGGTGCCCATCCATGGCGCAGAGGAGTTCGGCGACCACGGCGACGACGGCAAATCGATGGCGGCCAGGAACGGCGGGGCAAAGGAAGTAGACAACGGACGGCGGCACAAGGGAACGCGACGGCGGCGACGGACGGACGGCGGCCGCGACGAAGAGGAGGAGGACGCGACGCCGGGGCAGCACGGCGATGCGGACGACGGCGGCGTGCCAGGAGAGGTGCGGCCTGGTCCCGGTGACGACGACGACAGACGGCGGCGACGGACGACCAGACGACGGCGGCGACGGACGACCAGACGACGGCGGCGCACGGGAAGAGAGGCGGCGGCGCTGGTCCGGCGGTGTCAGGCGGCGAAGCCGGCGGAGAGATGATGACGACGACGAGGAGCAAGGGAAGGAACTTCGGCCGTGGCTCACCAGCGTGCGGCGAAGGCCACGGTGGGCGACGACGTCGGCGGCGGCTTCGGTGCGCACGGGGCAGAGCAGACCCGGGGCGGTGGTGTAGATCGGAGCAGGGGCAGCGGCTTCTGCTCCCGAGCGGGGAGGCGGTGCAGGGGCGTCGGGCAGAGGGCAGGCGGCAGCACGCAAGCGTGGGGCGGCTTCGGTGGTGAGGAGGAGGGTTGTGGCTCCGAGACGGCGCAGGCCGGGCGACGGCGCGGTGGAAGAGCGGGGGCGGCTAGAGCGCAGGTGGGGCGACGCCGGCTGAGGAGGAGCGGCGGCGCACTAGGTGCACAGGCAGGCGGCACGGCACTATATATGGGGCTTGGCTCCGGAGACCGGCGTCGGCACGAGCGCGAAAGGCAGTGGCCGTTGCGCGCAGGGATAGGCGCAGGCGGCGGCACGGCAGGGGCGGCGCACGGGGCGGCGTGGGCGGTGGCCATGCGGCGGCGGTGGCGGTGGGCTGGGCCCCGGGCGGCGGTCGCACGCGGGAGGCCGGGCCGAGAAGGAGGGGCTCGGCTCAGGCGGCGCCGAAGCAGAGGGAGGCTCGGTGGGAGGAGAAAGTAGGGAAGAAGAGGTAACAGGGAAAGAAAGAGAGAGGAAAAAGAAAAGAAAAAGGGGGAGAGAGAAAGAGAAAAAGAGGGAAAACCCAAGGGATTTTTGGAAAAAACCTAAATTGGGGAATTTTGAATTTTAGAACATTTAGAGAGTCAAGGATAATTTTGGAACCTCGGAATTTTGGGGGAAATATTTGAAATATCGAGACTACATATATTTGGAAGTTCAGAAATATCGGAACATTTTCGGAATCGGTATTTTTCTTTGGAATTGGGAAGATCAAACGGATTTTGGGACCTTCAAATTATAAGAATATTTTGGGGATTTTTGGAATGTTGAAATACTTCGAGATTACTGAAATATTGGAAGCATTTTTGGGAAAACCGAAAACATAGAATATCTTGCACGATTTAGAAAATGGGAACAACTCGGAACATTTGGGGCTTGAATTATTTTCAACAGGATTCGGATTTCGAGGAACCAAGGGTGGATTTCATTCAATAGGGAAAAGGGGATATTTTGAGAGTTAGGAATTGGGAGATAATTTAGGATCTCGGATTCTGAAATTTTGAGGGAATTCCTCGGGATCGGACTAGAAACGACCCGAGAAAAGGAATTTATAATTTGTTTAAATAATTGCTGAAATTGATCTTTGTAATATTAAAATTAATTCTGGAGCTCGAAAAATCCGAGAAAATTTTAGAGAGTGTAATTACACACAAATTATTTATTAAAAATGATTTTGACCCTGATTTATTAGAGAAATTTTTATTTCCCATTTAATTTACTTAATTGATTTGCTTTATAATTTAATATAAATTCTGAAAAATTAATATTTAATTCCTGAAAAATTGGGCTGTGACAACGGCGCACGTGGACCCGGTCCACGCACGCGGGTGTGGCACAGGCGCACTCGAACGGTCGCGATCTGCCGAGGCAGATCAGATGCCTCCAATTGAGCCGAGGCCGAGCCCCGCCGGCGCACGCGACCGGCGGCGGTGCGCGCGGCCCGATGGTCCCCGCCGGCGACCATCCAGCGTGGCGGAGGGCAGCGGCGAGCGGTGAAGGAGGCGAGGAAGACGGTGTGGTGCTCACCGAGGTGCGGCGACGGACAAAGAGAGGTGAACGGTGGTGAGCAGAGAGGATTGGCGGCGACGAGGTTTGGGATGTCGACGGTGACGGCATCTCGATGGTGCAAGGCAACGACGGAGGCATGGACGAGGTGCGGGAGGACCTGGGAATGGTGTAGAGCGGGTTAGGAAGAGGAATGGCTGAATGGGCCGACAGGAATACGCGGCCGGCGGAGAGGCTCACCGAAGGGGATTGGCGGCGGGAAAGGGACTCCAGCGGTGTAGAGGCTCGCTGGAGCAGCGGCCGGGATTCTCTGGCGTGCGATGAAGCTGACGGTGGCGGGCGCGTGGCTTGGCAGTGGCTACAGCGGTGGCATCGAGCGACTGGAGGCGGCGGAGCGCGGCAGTGGCTCGGGTTCACGTCGCGCGAGGGGATAGGAGGCACGGAAAGCTTGGACGTTTGAGGGAAACTAAGCGGAGTGGCACGGCGATGGTTTAAGTAGGAGTGAGGAGAGCGAGATCATGGCCGAGGTGGCTAGAATTTGCGGAAAGAGGGAAACGGCGGTGAGTGGGGGACGCACGAAATTCGCACGGGGTCGTGCATGTGTGGGGCGGAGGATGTGGGGGTAACGGGCGGCGACCTAGCTTGCGGGGTTTGAACGTGGGGCGAGCATGCGAGGATGCGGGCGGAGGCGAAAATCGGACGGCGGTGGGGATTTTTCCCCTCTACCTGATCTGGACGGAGGTAGACAACGAGCCCGACAGGTGGGTCCAACTCCCCACTATGTCGTGAGAGGGAGAAGGCGCGGGCGAGCGGACGCTGCGAGCGGGGCTCCGGCTATCAGCGTGGGGGGAAAGAGGAGGCGTGGGCGCGGGATGACGGGTGGGCCCACGCGGTAGAGAGAGAGGAGAGGAGAGACGCGCGGTGTGGTGGCTGGCAGGTGGGACCCAACGGGGAGGCGCGCGCGGGCCGTGGCAGGCTGAGATGCAATACTGGGCACTGGCCAGAACCTATGGGAAGAAAAGGAGAAAAGGATTCTAAAGGAGAAGAAAGAAAAGAAAAGAAAGGGATGTTTCAGAAGAGAATTTAATTCTGATAATTTGTTTTTAATTATTGAAAATTACTTCGAGTGCTCTAGTAAATTCCCATAAAAATCTTTTAGTGTATTTTGCAAGGGAATATAGGAAAAATATTCTAGCCATAATAAATTATTATTTTGCATTTCTCTCATTTAATTATTAGTTCACTTGGCTTTGAATTTATTTTCTTGAGGCTTTTTTGTGGAGGCATGGGTCCGGTATTCATGAGAAGCATTTGGGCCATTCGGATAGAGGATGGGCCTAATCTTATAATTAGAGATAAATAGGACTCGGCATACATAACCTTGTACGACAAGGAAAAGGATATAGTCCTAGTCGGGCATATTGTATTCCTAGAAGGAATTCCCTTGGTCGGAGTCCAACTGGGATTCCTACTCTGTAACCCTATCCCCCAATATATAAGGAGAGGCAGAGCACCCCCTGAGGGCAAAAGAAGAAAGAAGAAGCACAATCTCACCAAAGAAACCTCAAAGGCAATACACCACAATTGGACGTAGGGTATTACCTCATTGCGAGGGCCTGAACCAGTATAAATTGTTTTGTGTTCCTTTGCAATCCATCTAATTTAGGTCTCACGAGTAGCCCCATATTCTTATTGCCAATACAAAACATCGACAGTTGGCACGCTAGGTAAGGGAATCGGCGAGATCATCTGCAACAAGCCTGATGGATCCAATCACCGGAGTCGGGAGCATCCGACTTCGTTGCCGACAAATTTGGCAACCTCACCCTATCAGACTCGGATCTAATCCGATTGGCTAGGGACCAAGCTGACTGCACGCCGGTCGGCCCACATGACACTGCAGCAATCCTTATTGACATGCTGCGGCAATCTTCGACATGCCCGGGTCTCGGGACAACTCTTTCTTTCGGTGTTTGACTCGGACTCGGCCTCGAGCCAGCCGAGATTGGGCTAAGAAAGGAGGAGATCGTCAATCTCCTGTTCGGACTCGGCAACGCCGTGGATATCTTCAATCAACATCCGATGCGGCAAACTCGATCCCCTGGTGTTCAACTCGGATACGGCCTAGAGCCGCTCGAGGTTGGATCTAGGGAGGTCGGAATTGTGATTACCCCCATCAACTACACTGATTCCGAGCCCAAGTCGGACAGCAGTTCGGCAAGCTTCTCCCCACCCCGCGAAGTCTTCATGGTGTCCAAGGGCTCTACTCCCACTCGGGAGGCACGCCGACTACTCGAGCAGCAAGAAGAGGAGGCCCGCCAACTACGAGAACAACTAGAGGAAGAAGCAAGACACCTGCCACACGGCGCGATGCTTCTGCAACAACAATCTGCGCAGGGCTAGGCGGATTGCTCAACAACAAATCCTTCAAACCCGAATCGGCGACCACGACGTCTTTGTAACGCCTCAGCAAAACGTCGTGGCCGCTGCAACCCTACTAGACACGCTCCAGTTTGGGCATGATCACCAGACCACCCTGACTATAGCAAGGATAAAAGTCATGATCACCGCTACCGCATGCCAGCAGCACCAACAGTCGTGTGATACCCTCATACCGACCCACCGGTCGGCTTCTCCAACGGTGATCTCATTTGCTTCGACACGACGCTGAGTGGCCGGCTCCAATCAGCCGCACACGGAGTCAGGCCAAACGTCACCCAGCAATGACCGGCGGCGTCGACATCAGAACAACCGTCGGGACAACCAAGATCTCCGAGACCAACTACGACGTGATCTCCGGCAAGACATCAATGCACGGTGCCGCGAACATGAGGAAGATGAGCAGCGCCGACTGGAAGACGAGAATGAGCGCTTTGGTCTCCATCACGAGCGGTTTCACCGCAGGAGTCGGAGTTGGAGTCCTCACGCAGATGAAGGAGTACCGGCTTTCACCTAGGAGCTGCAACAGGTCGACTGGCCGTCAAGTTTTAAGCCGACTGGAATCGAGAAGTATGACGGCAAGACCAATCCCGAGTCCTGGCTCACGGTCTGTAATCTGGTGAGCCGAGCAGCTGGAGGAGATCACAAGGCCATGGCTAACTACCTCCCAGTCGCTCTAGCCGACTTCAGCGAGGACATGGCTAACAGGACTCCAAAGAGGTCAATCGGCTCCTGGGGAGAACTCTGGGAACGCTTTATCGCCAACTTCCAGGGAACTTATGAGAGGCCATCAACTGAACACGATCTCTATCAGTTGCACCAAAGGAAGAATGAGCCTCTTCGCGAGTTCATCAAGAGGTTTTCCAAAAAGCGGAATTCAATCCCAATGATCAAGGACGAGGTCGTCATCGCCGCCTTCCGCAAGGGAGTCAAAGATGCCCCGTTCATTGCCAAGTTCACTCCGAAACCTCCCGCTTCTATCAAGGCTCTTTTTGATATGGCGAACAGGTACGCTGACTCGGCCGACGCAGTCGCTCAGGCTCTTGACGACAAAAAAAGTCCCGGTAGAAGGACAAGAAAGACAACGACGAGCCAACACAGAATAAATCCGGCAACCGCAAGCAGAAGTCGGATAACGTGGTGGCTACTATGGAGCATACTCGACCTGACCCCGAGGAATAACAAATACCAAAAAAATGATGAACGGGCCATGCCCCTTTCATCCAAAGGGCAAGCACGTGGCTAAAGACTGCTTCATGCTTAAGAAGTTTGCTTTCGAGAAGGCTTCAACATCTGGCGCCAATAAAGACAAGGACAAGCCAGATTCGGGCACAGCCGGTGATTACCAAGATCCCTAGGCTGAGCTCAACCACATCTTTGGAGAGCCATCTGCATATGAGTCCAAGAGGAAGCAGAAGCTTACGGCACGCGAAATCCACTCGGTCTCTGTAGCAGATGCCCCCTAATACTTGCGCTGGTCAGAAACACCAATCACGCTCGACCATGAAGATCATCCTGATTGGGTTACTCACCCAGGACACTATCCACTCGTCCTGGACCCAGTCATCAGGAGCATCAAACTGAAGAAGGTTCTCATGGATGGAGGCAGTGCTCTCAACATTCTATTCGCCAAGACGCTGGACGAGATGAAGATTCCTCGTTCAGAGCTACGGCAGAGTACAGCGCCTTTCCATGGGGTAATCCCCAGCCTGTCTTCTACTCCACTCTGACAGATAACTTTACCAGTTACTTTTGGCATGCGGGGTAACTTCCATACCGAGAATATCTGTTTCGAGGTTGCCGACTTCGAGAACGCATACCATGTGATACTTGGATGGCCGGCACTAGCCAAATTCATGGCAGTGCTGCATTACACCTGCATGATGCTCAAGATTCTAGGACCAGCCAAAGTTCTTTCTCTTCGCAGCGATGTCAAGCAAGCCTTCACCTGTGACAAGGAGAGCTGCAAGCTAGCTCAATCTCATGAAGCGGCAGTTGGGCGCAACAGCATCCGACTAGCCACCACAACTACAAGCGAGGACGATCAAGTTCCGGCTAGAAAAGCAGCCAAGTCAGGAATTTCAGCGGACTCTGACACGAAGAAGATCCCCCTGGACCCTTCCGACCCCTACAAAACTGCTCTTGTTAGGACCGGACTCGACTCCAAATAGGAAGATGTGCTCGTCACCATCCTCCAAGCAAACATGGATATTTTTGCTTGGAAACCTTTTGACATGCCTGGTGTACCAAGGGAGGTGATCGAGCATTCCCTCAATGTCAAGCCGGACGCCAAGCCAGTGAAACAACGGCTACGGTTCTTCGCACAGGGCCACAAAGATGCTATTCGAGAGGAGATAACCAAGTTCCTCGCAGCCAGGTTCATCAAAGAGGTCTACCACCCGGATTGGTTGGCAAACCCAGTCTTGGTCTGAAAGAAGAACGGTAAATGGCGCATGTGCACAGACTACACCGACTTGAATAAAGCGTGTCCCAAAGATCCATTTGGTTTACACAAAATAGATCAGGTGGTGGATTTCACTACGGGATGCAAACTTCTCAGCTTTCTCGACTATTACTCGGGATATCACCAAATCAGCTTGAAGGAGGAGGACTGCCTGAAGACTTCTTTCATCATGCCGTTTGGAGCATACTGCTATATCACTATGCTGTTCGGGTTGAAAAACGCTGGAGCAATGTACCAACGAGCAATTCAACGGTGTTTACACACTCAACTCGGGCGCAATGTGGAGGCGTATGTCGATGATGTGGTGATCAAGACAAAGTCCAAAGAAGACCTCATCGCTGACTTGGAAGAAATTTTCCAAAGCCTTCGAAGATTCAAGATAAAGTTGAATCCGAAAAAGTGCGCTTTCGGTGTACTGTCCGGAAAGCTACTCGGCTTCATCGTATCGCATTGAGGCATTGTCGATGTTTTACACCGGCAATAGAATTATAGGGCTACTCGGCAAGGGGAAACTCGGTGGATTGCAGAGGAACACAAAGAGATTTTATACTAGTTCAGCACCTCGATAAGAGGTAATACCCTACGTCCAGTTATGGTGTTATTCCTCTAAGAGGTTATGTTGATCGATGATCTTCCCGTGTTGTTCTCTGCCCTCAAGGGGCGCCCTGTCTCCCTTTATATACTAGGGGACAGGGGGTACATGATAAGGATCCTAGCCGGATACAGCCAAGGGATTTCCTTTAGAGATAGAAACTTATCCGACTAAGACTCTATTTTCCTTATTGTACAAGGTAAGGCCTGCCGGTGCTATCTTATCTCTAATTACATGATTCGGCCCATCCTCTATCCGAATGGCCCATATGTTGGTGGTGAGGTACCCGAGGCCCATGGCCTCCACAGTAGCCCCTGAGACCTTCATAGCTGAGTCACAGCTGATGCCGAGTGCTCATCCTCCACGGTGAAGATTGCCCGAGTGCAATGCTCCCGAGTACTCTTTGTCCAAGTGAGTCTTCTTCCCGAGTCATGCTTCATGTCAGCTGGCAGCGAGGCTATGAAGGGCTTCATGTAGATATATGAATAGTGTGAACCGAATAGGCGCACCTATTAGGTGTAGCCCCCGACTTTGTGCTTAATTGTGAAGACAATTAAACATAAAGTCAAAGATCTTTAACTTGGAAGTCTTTCTCGAGTAGATTACTACTAGTATATGAGACTCTTTGGTATCATGTCAACCGGAATATGATTTATAGTCTTGCTGAGTAAGGAACTACTCGTATGTAGGACTCTTCGACTTCATGTCAGTCAGAATGTGTGTTTATAGTCTTGACGAGTAGGATGCTACTTGTATATGGGATTCTTCAGCGTCATGTCAGCTGGAAAGGGGGTTTATAGTCTTTCTTGAGTGGCGTCCCACCCAGAAGCTAGACTCCTCCGCATCATGTTAGCGGGAATGAGAATTTTATAGTCTCTCCCGAGTAGTGCACTACTCGAAAGTTAGACTCTTCAGCGTCATATCAGCTGGAATGATGTTGCTCATGGCAACTGATGGCCAAGCATGTAGGCCGAGTACCACTTTTATGAAAATAAATCCACGACGTGGTCAGGTGTACTCGAGAAAGATACCTGCATCCCCAATTTTAATGAAGACCAGCTTGTGATCCTTGTAAGGATATATCCTCGAGACATGGTGGATAAAACAAATACCCAAACATATATGTTTAGCAATAAAGCTCTCATGAAGCAATCTGTTTACCTCATCAGCTCCTGTTAGTAGCATCAGCGCTATAATTTCAACTCAGCCTGTGGGCGGCCCACATGGAGCATGCTACTGTAGGAACTCATATCTTGGTGGCCCAACACCGACTGTGTAGGCCCAAGCCCATTTAGTCGGCATAGGCTCTATAAATAACGGGGAGAGAGAAAAAGATTCCTTCATCTTCCCCAAATCAGCCAATTGTTTCGTCTTCCGTCTCTGCACCCAAATTTCGCCTTTCGCTTGGCTAGGGTTAGCTACCGCTGCTGTTCCCTACTTGAACTCAGGCGATTCCAGTCCGCTTCGTCTGTTCCAAGCCCCCAATTTGCTTTCCCCCCAAATCTTTTCGAAAGCTTCGGATCTTGCGAGTGCGCCGGGGAATGCCTGGCCAACATTGGATTGCGGCTCGGTGAAACCGAGGTTGCTGGAGAGTCAATTGAAGTTGCCTAGTCAGGAGGTGATCCGTTGGCGGCCGGCTAAGGATGTGTCGGTCCCAAATCCCCAATCTGGTGAAACAGTAGTTTTTGCCTCTTTTTTCGATCGGGGTTTGTGCCTTCCCTCTTCTGATTTCTTCCGCTGCATCCTTGACTTCTATGGGTTGGAGTTGGTGAATTTGAATCCCAACTCGATTCTTCAAATCTTCATATTTGTCACTCTTTGCAAGTGCTTTTTGGGTGTAGAACCCCATTTTAATTTCTTTAGGCATCTATTCCACATCAAACCCCAGTCCTCCAAGAATAATGTCAATGTGATTGGGGGGACCGGTCTCTAGTTGAGGTGTGATGGGAAGAAAACATATCTTGATCTCCCCTTGAAATCTTCCTTGAAAGGCTGGCACAAGGAGTGGTTCTATTGCACAGATCTAGCTCCCTCCTTGCGTCCATTCACCGGCTTGCCGCTGGTAGTTTTACCAAGTTGGTCGGCAGATCCAACCTATGAGGAGATGGGGCAAATGCACCAATTGTTGGGGAAATTAGATGACCTTAAGAAAGCTGGCCTGACTGGACCTTGGGTGGCCCGCCGTTTCCTGACTCGGCGCATCCAACCGCTGAAGCTGAGGAGCGCGTTCGGCTGGGCCTTCAAGGGCAAAAATGACCCTGACCGAGTAAGCAATGAGTCGGCTGACAAGCACACGGTGACCGAGACCCTATTCAGTTACTTCTCCGAAGGGGTGATCGCGACCGAAGACAATAATCGCTGGATCGCGGCCTATAGCTTCATTCGGCCCCATACCAAGGTAATCTTTATCCTTCTTCTGTGATGAATGCCTGTGGACTTGTATGTATGATTGCCCGGCATAGTGTGATGTATTTTGTTGATTCTTCTGTAGTGGTGCGAGGAGTTCGATGAGGACTCCCGCCCGTTGTCAGCCATCAAATCAAAGAAGAGGCCGAGGAGCCCCCCTGCTGACTAGCCCGACCCGAAGAGAGCGGGGAAAAAACCTGTTTTATATCGGGGCGAGGGGGCCAGGACCCCGCGTGTCGTGGTTGGAGGCCTGAAGATAAAGGACACCGCTGCCGCGGCGCCTAGGTGATCAAGTCCCAGGTTGGGATCAATACGGCCGAGCTCGATGCTGCCAAGCCAGGCAAAAGCACCGCCGAGTACGCGGTCTGAGCAGGCGCCGCCAAGCATACGGGTGCCTGAGTCGGCCACGCCACCGATGGGGTCGCCTCCAGTTGCCACGCCGGCACCGACTGCTTCGCCGACCAGGCCAACAACCGGGCGCGGCGCTCCACAGGGACCCGGATCACTCGGCGGGAGACTGAAGTTCTCCGAGAGGTACGCTGCTCCAGATCTTCTGAGATTCTTGTCTGTTGCAGTGGTACTTTGATGTCTGTCTTGTGATGCAGGAAGCATGCCGACATTGATCTCAAGGAGACCGCTCCCCTTGAAGAGCCTGCCCCAGCCGAGCCGGCGCCCTTGGCTGAGCACACCCGCTGAGCCGGAGGCCAGCCCAGTCACAGAGACTGAGGTGGTCCCGACTGCGGGGCCGCAGTTGCCGCTCGACCAAGAGGCAGTTACTGAGGCTGCTGCTCCAGCCCCTGAGTCGTCGCCTGCTGCAGAGGTCGCTGCTGGAGGCCCTGAGTTGATCCCCGAGGCTGTGGGGGACGCCGGCGTGGGGGCCGGGACCTCGTCGCCGTCATGGTCATCGTCATCGTCGTCGTCGCTGCCGGCGGAGATCCCGAACCTTCCTCGGATTGAAGCTCCTCCGCGTAGGCTCCCTCGGACGTTCACCTGGACGGTGGCTAACGGAACCATGAAAAGTTTCAAGCTTGATGAGGCCGCGGTGAGAAGGGAACGCGAAAGCTTGCTTCGCGCCGCCATCACCGGGTCCCAGGGAATTGGGGTATAATTCTTGTGGCAGAGTCATAGTGGTCTTCTTGTTTTGACATCTGACTCCACTCTTGACTTATTCTTTCCCTGAGCAGAAGCTTGTCGATCACAATGAGGAGATGACCGAGATCCTGGTCAAAATGGCCCCCCATCTGCGGAATTACAGCAGCTCCGGGCGTTGAGCCGAGATGGAGGAGTGCCCACGCGGGGAGGGAAGCTTGGCTGAAGGATGCCACCACCCAGCTCAGGGATGAAAATTAGGCCCAAACGCGAAGATCAGAGGTAAGTCCCCCCGAATACGTGTCTTCCTGACTGACTCTTGATGTATCCTCCAGCTGTGTTGTTCTTGACTGCCCAGTTGTGTCTTGGCCAGGTGAGTCATGACTACATCTGTCGTGCAGCCTCGAAGCCGAGTTAAAGACTGAACAGAGGGGGAAGCCCAGCTGAAGAGGCGAAGAAGCCAAGGCCGGGCTTGAGAAGGCTCAAGGCCGACCTGACAGAGGCCAACGCCGAGCTTCAAACGGGAAAAGCTGAGTTAAAAGAGGCCACCGTTAAGCTCGGCGAAGAAAAGCCAACTGGAGAAACCGTAGCCAAGTGGGAGGCGTACTACGAAAGTAAGTCCCCCCACGCTGACATGATCTTCAACCAATCCATTAGTTATTCCATCTGGCAACCGAGCTGGAAAGTTTACTTGCCGGTTGCTAAAACCTGCCTCACAGAACCGACAGCCCGCATCTGCGGATCGGGTCCACTTACACATGCACCCATTCCCTTCGTCCTCGCTTCGTGTAAAAGGGTTAACCGAAGTACTGATGGTTGGAGGGACAAGGCCTATAAGTTGCTTCAACCCTTGCTCAACTAGCAGGTGGGTACTAATCATGTGTGCACACGCACATGGGCACATAGGCCAAATCTAATTGGGCCAGGATGTCACACGCCACCCCCCTCCAAGGACCTGGCGTCCCGCCAGCCAACTTACCCATCATAGCCACAACAGGTATTAGGCAAATGTCCAGGACGCGCCCGCCTCTTAGCGCACGTCCGTACGTCCAGTGCCGGCGCATAAAATGCCATGCCATGTGCCCACACGCCCCACAATGCGCCATGCGCCATATGCCCGCAACAACTGACGCCGTACGCGCACCCGCGAGGTTCGGCTTACTGATACCATTTGTTAACACCTGCTCCAGAACCGCACGCCCGCCCACTGACGGATCGGCCCACTTACACATAGACCACACTTTACACTTTCGTCCTCCGCTTCGTTAAAAGGGTTAAGCCGGAAAGTACTATGGTTGGAGGGACAAGGCTTATAAGTTGGTTCAACACTTGCTCAACTAGCAAGGTGGTCTATTCATGTGGCCACCGCACTCATGGGCACATAGGCCAAACCTAATTGGGCCGGAACTGTCAACCAGTGGAGCCCCGGAACAGACATGAGTCAAATGTCAGGCACAATATAAGTTTTACAACAGGAGGATATAAGAGCTCATCAAGGAGTCACGGGAAGCCCTCGTTCAGGTCGTGAAAGGGCTCCTTGACCTCCTAGATCCCGCCTATGGGAACCAGTGCAGCTACGATCCCCAAAGTATGGCCGCATCTTGAGGATGCACTGAGTGCTGGAAGAAGTACTCAGATGAGCATGTCATTGCCGCGTAGCCCAGACGTTGGCGATGACCAATCAAATCTACCCGAAGGGTAGACATTGAAGCCATCGGGGAGGGGTTGCCGAGGAGAC